>JAVJIF010015480.1:0-7500 GCA_038442645.1 Agave tequilana | reverse complement strand
TATCAGTGTGCATGTCTGCCAGTCGACCGGGCGGTCGACCGAGACATTGTTTTTGCTCACAGGTTTTCTCAGTCGACCGGGTCGGTCGACCGCTAGCCTATAACGGTCGAATTTTTGAACTACCGGTCGACCGGCCCAGTCGACCGATGTGTCCGTTGAACAGTAACGGGCAGATTTTTAGTGAGCTGTTTATTTGTCTTTTGTGTTTAAAAATTCGTTTAAGGATATATTTGATCTAATTACCTCCTAAACATCAGTAATTATGTTTTATCCCTAAACCCTAGCCCTCTCCTATAAATAGGGGTGTTTGGGGAGAGATTTGTTACAACAATTATTGCTAGAAAATTCAAAAGTTTAAGGCTTTCAAAGAGACTTGTTTCTTGGTTTTTGTGCTGAATTTCTCACTGATTTTCTGAAGGGTTTTTCAAATACTCTCTGATTTAATTTTTTTTCTTCACTTACAACAAGAGCTTCATTCCTACTCAATATTCTCTAAGGACCTTTGTAAGGGAAGAGATATTTGAAAGAGAGAGTTTGTGGTCTTTTGACTACCAAGGAAATTACTTGTACTTGAGATTGTAGGAGTTGAGTACTCCATTGTATTTGAGATCTTTGTGATAGTGGAAGTGGTTGGAATCCTTCTGGGGAAGGCGGGGAGTAGAGCTGGGTGCTCGAACCTCGATAACATATCCTTGTGTTTGCAATTGGTTACATTCTTGCAATCCTTACTCTACTTTGCTTGCACTTATTACTTGCTCATCATATTCATTGTTATACTTACTTGCTTGCATTCATCTTGTGATTTTTGATTGTGATTGTTGTAGCTTTAAATTTTAATTTGCCCTTTGATTAGCATTGTCACCTATTCACCCCCCTAGGTGACTTTTCAATTGGTATCAGAGCTTGGACTCTAGGTTGGCTTAACATCCATAGAGAGATCCTTAAAACTTGCTAATCAACATTTTCATTTCATTCATTCATCACTAGTAAACATGGCCGACAACATTAAATCCCCACCTAAATTTGATGGACTCAATTTCCCAATTTGGAAGGTTAGGATGACTATATTTTTGCAATCTTTGGGTAGCTTAGTAGCCAAGTCCTTGACCAAACCCTATGAAGCACCCGATGGTGATGAGAGCACTTGGACCGACCTTGACTTTAAACTATATGAGGCTAACTCCAAGGCCCAAACTCCCTATTGAACGCGCCTTGAATGAGGATGACCTTACACGGGTAATTCATTGCCAATCCGCCTATGAGATTTGGCAACACTTATTGGTCACACGAGGGGGACTTCACAAGTCAGAGAGCTAAGATAGATCTCTTGAGGTCCCAATATGAGTCATTTAAAATGCTTGATGATGAGTCTATTGATAGTATGGCTACAAGGTTTACTAAAATCACTAATGGTCTTTCTTCCTTAGGTGATGACATCTCCAACGATCAAAAGGTGCGGAAAGTAATTCGGGCTCTTCCTTCATCATGGGAGATCAAGGCCACCACCTTGAAGGAGTTGAACGACAAGGACGAGATGGACCTCATTAGTCTCATTGGGAACCTAAAGACCCATGAGATGGAGAAGAAGGCAAGAGAAGAGGCCACTACTTCAAAGAAGAAATCCATAGCCTTCAAGACTTCATCCACCAATGATGACGATGAAGATGACGAAGAAGAAGATGAGGAGCTTACTCTACTTGTTCGCAACGTCAAGAGGATGTACCGAAAGAACAAGCTCAACTTCCGGAGAAAATTTGAAGGCAAAGAGGAGCGGAGGATCATATGCTACAATTGCCGCAAACCCGGACATATCATGGCGGATTGTCCGGAGTTCAAGAAGAAAATGACTTCCTCCTTCAAGCCAAAGAAGCCGGAGGAAAAGAAAGCTTACAAAGCTACGTGGGATTCGGAAAGCGAGTCCGAAGAGGAGGTGGATCAAGCTAATATGTGTTTCATGGCAAACACACCCAAGGTAACTTTCAACCCTTGATGATGAAGATGATGATGTAAGTAAGGAAGTTCTAGTACATGCCTTTGTAGAACTTTCTGAAATTTATGATAATAAGAAACTTGAATGCTTAAAATTACAAAAAGAAGTTGCTTTTCTTAAGAATCAATCGCCATTGTTTCTAAAGAAAAAGATGATATTTCTTCTAATTTCATTTCCATGCAAAAAGAATTTTGTGCCTACAAGAGTTTCTTGTAAGGCAAAATCCCCTATTATTGATGAAAAAGAAATTTCTTCTTTTAAATCCAAAATGAATGATTTTGAAAAAGTTTTAAAAGATTGTGCCTTTAATACTAAGAAACTTGAAGAAAAATTTTCTAAAAAGCACACATCTCATGCTAAGATTCCTCATGCTCACACTACACCTAACACGTCTCATGTCATACTCACAATGCCCATGCTCACAAATCACACACTCATTATGCTTTAAATATGGTAGAGTATATAGATGCACATATTGTGGTAAAAAATGGACATTTAGCTAAGTTTTGCTATGATCAACTAAATAGAACAAATAATCTTGTTTGGTTCATGACACTAACCCTAGAGGACCCAAGAAAATGTGGGTACCAAAATCAAGTCTTAAATTGTTTGATGTAGGTACACACCAAAGCTCCAAAACGTAGGGAGCGGTGGTACCTTGATAGTGGTTGTTCAAGACACATGACATGGGACATCAACAACTTCACAACCCTATCAAGGTACTTGGAAGGTGGCACCGTCACCTTCGGGGATGACTCCAAAGGAACTATCATCGGTATAGGTAAACATTCAAATTGGTGCATCTCCCATTATTGAGAATGTTGTTTTAGTAGATGGTTTTAAAACATAATTTGCTTAGCATTAGTCAACTTTGTGACCGTGGACTTAAAGTTGTTTTTGATGATACTTCTTGCAAGATTTTTGATGTTAAATCCGATGTTGTATTCTCACCGGTTTTCGTGATAATAATGTTTATATTATTGACATGCTTAATTTAGATTGTTCTACTAAATGCTTGAATGCTTTTGATGAAAATTCTTGGCTTTGGCATAGAAGACTAGGACATGCATCTTTTGACCATATTTCTAGGATTAATTCAAAGGAATTGGTGAAGGGTATACCTTGCTTGAATTTGAGAAAGACCGCATTTGTGGTGCGTGCCAACTTGGGAAACAAACCAAGTCTTCTTTAAACCAATCAAGGATATCATGTCAACTAGGCCTTTAGAATTAATTCATATGGATCTTTTTGGACCAACTAAAACTAAGAGTTTAAATGGAAGTAGATTTGCATTTGTTTTGGTTGATGATTTCTCCCGTTTTACTTGGGTTTTCTTTTTACAAATAAAGATCAAACTTTTCTCATTTAAGATTTTTCGAAAAAGAGTTGAAAAAGAAAAGGGTTTTCCGATTTTGAAAATAAGGAGTGATAGAGGTGGTGAGTTTGTTACCCAACTCTTCATGACTTATTGTGATGAAAAAGGAATTAAGCATGAAATGTCTTGTCCTAGAACTCCACAACAAAATGGAGTTGTAGAAAGGAAAAAATAGAACACTTCAAGAAATGGCTAGGACAATGATAAGTGAGTATGACCTCCCTCAATATTTATGGCCGAGGCCGTAAACACCGCATGCTATATATCGAATCGTATTTATTTATGCAAAAATTCTTCTAAAACATCTTTTGAAATGTATCATTCTAGAAAACCAAATGTTGCATATTTCAAAGTTTTTGGATGCAAGTGTTTTGTTTTAAATACTAAGGATAATTTGGTAAATTTGATGCTAAGGCTTATGAGGCTATCTTTGTTGATATTCCTCTACTAGCAAAGCATATAGAGTTTTCAATAGATCTACTCTTACCATAGAAGAAACCATGCATGTTAAATTTGAAGAATCTAATGTGGGTTGTTGAGAATGTTGTAGAGATTGAACCATTAAGTGAAGACATGGAGAGACTATCCTGAGGACTCACCCGCTCAAGAAGAAAAGCTAGACCCTATTGGTGAAGTTCAAGAGGATAAGGAGGAAAGCACTCAACCGCTTCCTAAAGCTTGGAGATACGCTACAAATCATCCTAAGGAGCTCATCTTGGGTGATGCATCTAAAGGAGTCACAACGCGCTCCAAACTCCATGACCTATGTGGTAACTTTGCTTTCATTTCTCATTTTGAACCCAAAGGCATTCTCGAAGCCGAGACGGACCCATATTGGTTGCTTGCCATGCAAGAGGAACTCAATCAATTGAGCGCAACCAAGTTTGGCACCTTGTTCCTAAGCCCCACGATTGACCAATAATTGGTACTAAGTGGATCTTTAGAAACAAGATGGATGAGTCCGAAAATGTCATTAGGAATAAAGCTAGGTTAGTGGCCCAAGGTTACACTCAAGTTGAGGGAATTGACTTTGAGGAGACCTTTGCACCCGTAGCACGGCTTGAAGCCATACGGATGACACTAGCTTTTGCATGTTTTAAAAATTTTAAACTTTTTCAAATGGATGTGAAAAGTGCATTTTTAAATGTTTTATAAATGAAGAAGTTATGTTCTCAAACCTCCCGGTTTTATTGATCATGTTCATCCCGATTTTATTTTTAAACTTGATAAAGCTTTGTATGGATTGAAACAAGCTCCAAGAGCTTGGTATGAAAGGCTTTCTAGTTTTTCATTTCAAATGATTTTATTAAAGGCAAAGTAGACACAACTCTTTTCACTAAGCATGTTGATAATGATATTTTAATTGTGCAAATTTATATTGATGATATAATTTTTGGATCTACTAATGAGCTTTTATGCAAGGATTTTGAGAAGGTAATGCAACTAGAATTTGAAATGTCTTCCATGGTGAGCTCAATTTCTTCCTTGGACTCCAAATCAAGCAATTGCAAGACGGAACCTTCATTAACCAAGCCAAGTACGCAAAGGAGCTAGTAAAGAAGTTTGGGCTTGAAGGATCAAAGGCTTGCAACACTCCAATGGCAACTACAACCAAGCTGATAAGGACGATCAAGGTAAAAATGTTGATATAAATTATATAGAAGCATGATAGGAAGTCTTTTATATTTAACGGCAAGTAGGCCGGATATCATGTTTAGTGTGTGTCTTGTCCGAGATTTCATCATGTCCTAAAGAGTCTCATCTTATTGCGGTAAAAACGCATTATTCGTTATATTAAGGGCACTATTGGAATGGGTCTTTGGTATCCGAAAACTATAGATTTTTCAATGACTAGTTATTCGGATGCCGACTATGCGGGTTGTAGAGTAGATAGAAAGAGTACTAGTGGGACATGTCAATTCTTGGTAATTGTCTTGTTTCATGTCCTCTAGGAAACAAAATTCCGTAGCTCTCTCAACCGCCGAGGCGGAGTATGTTGCCGCGGGGGCTTGTTGTGCACAAGTCCTTTGGATGAAACATACTCTCCTTGATTTTGATTTGCACTTTGATCATATAAAAATATTTTGTGATAATACTAGTACTATACTCATGACCAAAAATGCAAATCAAAATAGTAAGACCAAGCACATTGAGATTAGATATCACTTTCTTAGAGATCATTTTGAGAAAGGTGATATAGATATTGATTATGTTTCCACGGATTTACAACTAGCCGATATTTTCACTAAACCTCTTGATTTTGCTAGATTTTCGTTTATTTGTGGAGAACTTAATGTTTGTATTATTGAATAGACATGTTTTTCATAACCCTTTTTGATGTATGACAAAAAGGGGGAGAATAAGTTTACATGGACAAAAATAAGTTCATTTGGTCTTGGTTCCATATGAATTATATGTTTTGGTTTTATGAATTCTTGTGTTTTAGTTGTTTTATTTTTGGTATCAAGAGCAATTTTTGTGTTTTATATATTTGTTTTAATTGGTTTCAATAATTGGTTGCATCATTTCAATTATTGGTATCTAGAGCATATTCTTGTGTTTTATGTATAGCATAATTTGAGGGGGAGTTTTCTCCTCCCTATATTTTTTAATAGCCTATTTGTTTTGTCATCATCAAAAGGGGGAGATTGTTGGCCCAAGTGGTTACACTCACCAATTGTTTTGTGTTGTTTTTGATGATGACAAACCAAATAAGTGCTATTTGGTACTAATCATTTGTTCAAGATGAGTTTCAGGTTTTGTACCATGTTTAGAGAACATTCGCTTAGCTATTGCAAGAACTTCTAAGTCCACAAAGCAAGAAGGCAAATTGCACATCAAGGAAGGATCATAGAAGAGAAGGCACTAGTAAGGCATTAGATGCTCAAAGACTTGAAAATAGCACAAGAAGTCTTCATGTAATTGTTTTTCAGTTTATAGTATGTTAAAGAATAGTGGATAGGTTTGAAGCTCTATCACACACGTTTTGCGCACATGCTCGTTTCAAATAATTTCTTATAAATTATACAAAAATAGTTTGCATACAAGTTTTTGCCTACAAAACATCTTTATGTTTAATTCTATTCCCTGTTCAAAAGTATTTTTGTTAAAATCAAAATCCTCTTTATTTTCTTTTCCAAAAATGATTTTTGACCTGATCCGGTCGACCGGGGCAGTCGACCAAGTCTGTGTCAGTCTGGTCCGGTCGACCGGACCAGTCGACCGCAGTTCTGGCAGATGCACGTATCAGTGTGCATGTCTGCCAGTCAACCGGGGCGGTCGACCGAGATATTGTTTTTGCTCAAGGTTTTCTCAGTCGACCGGGTCGGTGACCGCTAGCCTATAACGGTCAAATTTTTGAACTACCGGTCGACGGCCCAGTCGACCGATGTGTCCGTTGAACAGTAACGGGCAGATTTTTAGTGAGCTGTTTTTATTTTGTCTTTTGTGTTTAAAAATCGTTTAAGGATATATTTTGATCTAATTACCTCCTAAACATCAGTAATTATTTTTATCCCTAACCCTAGCCCTCTCCTATAAATAGGGGTGTTTGGGGAGAGATTTGTTACAACAATTATTGCTAGAAAATTCAAAAGTTTAAGGCTTTCAAAAGAGACTTGTTTCTTGTTTTTGTGCTGAATTTCTCACTGATTTTCTGAAGGGTTTTTCAAATACTCTCTGATTTAATTTTCTTCTTCACTTACAACAAGAGCTTCATTCCTACTCAATATTCTCTAAGGACCTTTGTAAGGGAAGAGATATTTGAAAGAGAGAGTTTGTGGTCTTTGACTACCAAGGAAATTCTTGTACTTGAGATTGTAGGAGTTGGGTACTCCATTGTATTTGAGATCTTTGTGATAGTGGAAGTGGTCGGAATCCTTCTGGGGAAGGCGGGGAGTAGAGCTGGGTGCTCAACCTCGATAACATATCCTTGTGTTTGCAATTGGTTTACATTCTTGAAATCCTTACTCTACTTTGCTTGCACTTATTACTTGCTCATCATATTCATTGTCATACTACTTGCTTGCATTCATCTTGTGATTCTTGATTGTGATTGTTGTAGCTTTAAATTTTAATTTGCCCTTGATTAGCATTGTCACCTATTCACCCCCCCCTCTAGGTGACTTTTCACTTT
>JAVJIF010015479.1:0-99841 GCA_038442645.1 Agave tequilana | reverse complement strand
TTTTTGTCGTTTCCATCTTACCTTATTACTTACCATTGTATTCATCAGAGATGAATATTTTCAAATCGGGGAGAATAATGAGAATCGGATGGCTCAGATTTACTATTGTTTATTTAGATTTAGAATTTAGATTTGAATTTAGATTTGAAAAAGATCTGATTTGATTTGGTATGATTTAGATTTTTATTTAATTTAGATTTGGATAGATTTTGTTAAGGTTTAAGAGTTAATTTGGGTTAGATTTTTGTAGATTTGATCATATCAATAACTACATATATGATGCACTTTTTGCAGGCTGTATATATCTATGTATTAGGTTTCTGAAATAATGATGATTTGAATTAAAATTTATTTTTCAATGGAAATTTGTGTTGTTTGAATTAATCTCATGAATTACTCGAACCAGGCGGTGAAGCTGAGGCCTGGGTTGCGATCCGTGGTCATATCTAATTCCAACTCCACTGTTCTTCACCAATTCTATAAAATCCCACCACAAAACCCTAAATTTTTCTTCGTCCAACATCAATTTTGGTATCAGAGCCGAAATTTCTAAAAAAAACTGTTCATCTCTCCCCAGACTCCCATATGCAAGCTCTAAATTCATGCCATTTCCACCGCCACATGCTTCCATTGCGTCCACCTCATCATTGTCATCACATCATCGTCGCTGCCTTTATCCCATGCCGTCCAGGCTCCAAGTCCTCATCGTCGTCGCTGAGATCTCCACACCGCCATGCCGACGAAGACTCATCGTCCTCACTCTGATTTTCTCCGTCTTTCCCCTTCATCTTCGTATCCTCAAAGAAACTTTTGTCATCTCCATCTTACCTTGTTACTTACCATTGTGTTCATCAGAGATAATATTTTTAAGCCGGAGAGATGGATGGAAATCGGATGGCTCAGATTTACTAGTAGTTTTTTAGATTTAGAATTTAGATTGAAAAAGATTTGATTGATTTGGTATGATTTAGATTTTTTTTAATTTAGATTTGAATAGATTTCTGAAATAACAATGATTTAAATTAAAATAGTTCCCATTAAAAATTTTGTTTGTTTGAATTAATCTCATTATTATAGAACCCGACGGTAAAGCTGGGCCTATGTTGCGATCCGTGGTCATATCCAATCCCTAACTCACTGTCTTCCCCATTCTACAAAAATCCCACCACAAAATCCTAAATTCCTCTTCGTCTCACATCAATTTTTGATATCAGAGCCGAAATTTTTGAAAAAACTGTTCATTATCTCTACCCAGCCTCCTATCTACAAGCTCTAGATCCATGTCATCATTCGTCTCCACAATGCCTTCATTGCCTCCACCTCACTATTGTCGTCGCATCATCGTCGCTCTGCCTCCATCCATGCCTCCAGTCTCCACCAAATCCTTGCCGTCGTCCACTGAGATCTCCCACGCCGCCATGCCGATGAAGATTGCCTCGTCCTCACTCCTCTGATCTTCTCTGCCCTACTCCTTCATCTTCATATTCTCAAAGAAATTTTTTGCCGTCTCCATCTTACCTTGTTACTTACCATTGTATTCATCAGAGATGAATTATTTTCAAGCCGGGGAGAATGATGGGAATCAGACGGTTCAGATTTACTATTGTTTATTTAGATTTAGATTTTAGATTTGAATTTAGATTTAAAAAAGATCTGATTTGATTTGGTAGGATTTAGATTTTTATTTATTTAGATTTGGATATATTTTGTTAAGATTTAGGAGTTAATTTGGGTTAGATTTGAGTAGATTTGATCATATCAATAATTACATGTGTGATGCACGTTTTGCAGGATATATATAGCTTAGATTTCTGAAATAACGATGATTTGAATTAAATTTGTTTTTCAATGAAAATTTTGTGTTGTTTGAATTAATCTCATGGATTAATCGAATCAGGCGGTGAAGCCGAGGTCCGGGTGGCGATCCATGGTC
Source organism: Agave tequilana (assembly GCA_038442645.1). Lineage (NCBI taxonomy): Eukaryota > Viridiplantae > Streptophyta > Magnoliopsida > Asparagales > Asparagaceae > Agave > Agave tequilana. The sequence continues at coordinate 97,908 of JAVJIF010015479.1, read as the reverse complement.
ATATCCAATCCCCAACTCCATTGTTCTTCTCCAATTCTACGAAATCCCACCACAAAACCCTAAATCCCCCTTCGTCCCACATCAGTAATTCACTCTAACCCCCATCGAATTGCAATCCAACTTGTCCGTCCGATTCATGGTGTGTTCTTGGTCTGGATTGCCATTGCCAATACTGGTTGCTCGAGGAATAAAGAAAAGCACTAATGACTAATTGATTCAACAAGCTATTTTGATATTTTTTTGCGCTATTATTTAGCCTTCTCTTAATAAACTTATTTGTGACTACTTATGAAGCACAAAAATGGTATGACATGAGTATGGATACAAACAAGGAAAATTTGTAAAATGTTGGACACAAGACACGACTAATTATATATATAATATTATAAAATAATAATTAACCAAATTAATATTTTTTATATAGTCACATGATTAATATAATGAGTTAATGACAATTAAGTGTGTACTCTTAACACTCATGTCAGTCATAAGATTAATGTAATAACAATAATATAAGTGAGAGAGTCAATTGGCATAATACGATAACAAGTGTATTGTTGTCTCAGACAATCTCAAAATCAGAGAACAAATTGAATAAATCAACATAACTATCACTTAAAAGAATAAAAAAATCCAAATAAACATGAAAAGCCTCACAGGAATCCTTAATGAGATATCGGATCAAGAGAGCTCGAAAAAAAAAAACCCTAATAACCAAATCCCTCTAAGTAACTAGTTATAAATTATCTAGCAAAAGGGGCGAAAAAGAAACATGCATAGACACACAGCTTTCTACACTTAGACTATGGTTTTGAACTTTGATTGTTTTAATGTTACTTACAAGTCTTGTTTTCTAATTTTAGTTTGTTTTCCAATTTTCAGAGTATTATATCAGGATTTTCTTTATAGATATTAAACTAGGAAGTTCACATAATCTAATCCTTTATGTTACATATCTTCAAGTGTTTATGATAATTTTAAGCCGACCAACAATCTGAATATCTCTGCTCATGTTGACATGTATGAGTAGTTAGGAAATGAATCACCAGCCCGAGTTATTAAACTTTATTAGAAATATATTTTTGTTTTTATATTAATAACTTAATATAAAGCGACTTTTTATTCATATATTGTTTTAAAAATTGGAAAAGAATTAAATACTCATCAATTTTAAGGCATAACCGGAACAATAGTAGAAATGATTTGTGTAATAAAGAAACTTCTAGTTCATATGTTTCTTTTTTCATGTTTAGTAAAAAACTTTAATCCATGTAGTTTACTATATATTGTTGGAGCAGTGGGCTTCAAATACAAGAGATGGCAAGTATAGAGAGACAAATAGCAATATAAAAGATAGAAATAGAGAGAACAGCACACCAGTATTTAATGTGGTTCGATCAGTGTGACCTACGTCCACGGAGAAGACAACAAGAGGAATCCACTAATCAAAAGAGGGGAGAATACAAGAGATTACAACTCAAATCTCACTCACCCAAGCCCAATGATACCCAAACTCACAAAAGGAAGATGAATGACAAGAGAAAGGAGAGAACACTACAAAATTTGACAACTCTCTTCTCACTTCCTTGCTACTACCAATCTCATGCAATATGGTGCCTATTTATAGGCAAAACCTTCAAACCCCTTCATCATTTCACACATCAAAATCATAGGGTGGCTATGATCTTCATAGGGTGGCTAAGATCTTCATAGGACAGCTAAGATCTTCATAGGGCGGCTAAGATCTTCATAGGGCGGCTATGATCTTCATAGGGCGGCTAAGATCTTCAAGGGCGGCTATGATCTTCTTAGGGCGGCTAAGATCTTCATAGGGCGGCTATGATCTTCTTAGGGTAGTTATTGGTGGCTTTTAGGGTGGGTATTCATTAAAGACATATTAACAAATCTCCACCTTGTCTTGAATGAATAGAAAAATCTCTCCACCTTAACTTGAACTGTATCAAGCGTCCTTTGGATTCTTACTGTCTTCTCTAGCCTCGACGGGCTCAACCTTCGCCACTTTGAACACCAAGCAATTCGAGACAATACTCGAACTTGTGCGAAGGTACAGGCTTTGTCATCATATCTGCTGGATTATCTGCAGTACCAATTTCTTAACTTTGATGACTTCAATTTCTCGAATAAGTGATACCTGACATCAATGTGTTTGGTTCTCTCATGATACATCTGGTGTTTCGTCAGATGTATAGCACTCTGGCTGTCACAAAACACGTAGTTACTCCTTGGTGTAAGCCGAGATCTTCAACCAAGCCTCTTAACCAAATTGCTTCTTTCACTGCCTCTGTAACTGCCATATACTCTGCCTCCGTAGTAGACAAAGCAACTGTCGACTGTAAAGTCGCCTTCCAACTAATGGCACTACCTGAAAGAGTGAAAGCATAACCTGTCAGAGATCTTCTTCTATCTAAATCGCCCGCAAAATCTGAATCTGAATATCCTGCATTTTACAATCAGAATTAGTTCCCCTGGCAAAACACAGACCAATATTAGTAGATCCTTTTAATATCTCAAAATCCATTTCACTGCCTGCAATGGCCTTTGCCTGGCCTGTCCATATATCGACTTACGACACTTACTGCATGTGAAATGTCCGGTCGAGTGCACACCATAGCATACATAATGCTTCCAACTGCACTGGCATAGGGAACATGAGACATGTACATCTCTTCTTCATCACTTTGAGGAGACAAATCTGCTGAAAGTCAAAAATGAGCAGCAAGTGGAGTTTTCACAGGTTTGACATCAAGCATGCCAAATCTCTCTAACACCTTCTCGATGTATTTCTTCTGAGATAGGAACAATTTTCCTTCTTGCCTGTTCTGTGAATTTTCATTCCCAAAATCTTCTTCGCTGCTCCCAAATCTTTCATCTCAAACTCTTGTTTGAGTAGAGCTTTCAACTTATCAACTTCAGACATGTCTTTAGCTGCAATCAACATGTCATCAACATATAAAGCAAATATACAAAAGAACCATCATTAAGCTTCCGATGATAAACAACTATCATATTTACTCCTAGAGTAGCCATGCTCAATCATGAAAGTATCAAACCTCAAATACCATTGCCTAGGTGACTGCTTCAAACCATAAAGAGATTTCTTTAACCTGCACACATGGTCTTCTTTGCCTTCAATAACAAATCCTTCTGGTTGATGCATAAAGATTTTGCTCTTCAAGCTCGCCATGAAGAAAAGCTGTTTTCACATCAAGTTGCTCGAGCTCTAGATCGAACCAAGCAACCATGGCTAGCAACACACGGATAGAGGTGTGCTTCACAACTGGAGAGAATACTTCATTGAAGTCGACCCCCTCTGTTTGACTGTAGCCTTTGGCTACCAAGCGTGCTTTGTATCTTACAGACTCAGCACCAGGAATTCCTTCTTTCTTCTTAAAGACCCATTTGCAGCCAATAATTTTCTGTCCCCTCAGCGGCTTCACTAACTCCCATGTTTGATTCTTGTGAAGAGATTCCATCTCTTCAGTCATAGCAACAGTCCATTCTGCAGCTTCATCAGAACTGATAGCCTCATTGTAGGTAGAAGGCTCTGGAATCTCAATAGATTCTGCCACACTTAGAGCATAAGCGACCATATCTGCATAGGCGTATCGCTTAGGTGGACGGATCTGCCTTCTTGCTCTCCCGGTGGCAATACTGTACTGTTGTTCTTGCAGTGTATCACCTGAAGTTGAACCTTGAGCATCATTGACTGGTTCAACGCGAGTGCTCTCCTGCACTCCTTCTTTAACTTTGCTCTCAAGCTCCACCTGCTTGCTTGCTTCCTCTCCTGAACCTGTAATATCAACAACAGACTCCTTTCTCGGTTGAAGCATGTAATTTTCATCAAAAGTACATCCCTACTAATAATAAATTTAGGTGACTTAGGATCAGGAAGCCACAACTTGTATCCTTTCACCCCAGTAGCATAACAAGAAATATAGCTTTCTTTGCCTAGGTTCAAGCTTACCATTATTTACATGAAAATAAGCAGGGCAACCAAATACTCGTAAATGAGAGTAATTAGCAGGGGTACCAGACCATACCTCTTCAGGAGTCTTAAAATCAATAGCTGTAGAGGGAGACCGATTTACCAAATAGCAAGCTGTATTTACTGCCTCGGCCCAAAAATATTTTGACAAACCGGCATTAGAGAGCATGCACCGAGCTCTCTCCAACAGTGTCCTGTTCATCCTTTCTGCAACTCCATTCTGTTGTGGTGTGTATCGAACTGTACTATGCCGCACAATTCCTTCATTTTTGCAGAATTGATCAAACTCCATGGAACAGAACTCCATTCCATTATCGGTCCTGAGGCGCTTCACCTTCTTTCCTGTTTGCTTTTCGATCATAGCCTTCCACTGCTTGAAGGTAGCAAACACATCGCTCTTATGCTTGAGAGGATACACCCAAACTTTTCTGGAATAATCATCAATTAAAGTTAGAAGATAACTAGCTCCGCCTTTTGATGGAACCTGAGAGGGACCCCAAACATCTGAATGGATGTAGTCTAAGGTATCTTTAGTCCTGTGAACACCTGTACCAAAAGAAACTCTGTGCTGCTTGCCAAAAACACAATGTTCACAAAATCAAGTTTTCCTATTTTCTGGCCACAAAGCAAACCTTGCTTACTCAACATGTGTAGTCCTCTCTCACTCATATGCCCTAACTGCATATGCCACAAACGAGTGGTATCTAAGTCTGGGTCTTCTAACATTGACACAGCGACATCACCTGTCACCGTGCTACCTTGAAGGATATAAAGGGTATCCATCTTCTTTCCTTTCATCACAACAAGAGAGCCTTTGCTAACTCTCAAAACTCCACCTTCAGCTGAAAACTTATAGCCGTTGGAGTCAATGGTGCCCAAAGAAATTAAATTTTTCTTCAAATCCGCACATGCCGAACATTACTCAATGTCCTAACAATACCGTCATGCATTCTAATCTTGATTGACCCAATACCAATTGTCTTGCAGGGCATGTTATTTCCCATTAGGACATTACCACCATCAATTGGTTGGTAAGTCACAACCAGTCCCTGTGAGGACATATGTGATAAGAACAACCTGAATCAAGAACCCACTCATCTCGTGAACGGGCATCAAGGACAGTAACTGAAAGAACCTCATGTGATGTGGAGGATTCTTCTGCAACACTAACAACTGAAGATTTCTCATCTTGAGATTTACTCTTACATCTTCTTTTCTTTGAGCTTAAAACAATCTTTTGTATAGTGTCCAAACTTATGACAATAGTGACACTCAACATTTTTTCTTAACCTAGATTTAGATCTGAATTTTCCTCGAGATTTTTCTCGACCCTTCTCCGTACGACCACGGACGAACAAGCCTTCAGCTTAATCCTCACTTCCTACAACTAACACCTTTTGTCTTAACTCCTTAGAATGTAAAGCTGATTTGACATCTTCTAAAGAGAGTGTATCTCTACCATAGAGCATACTATTAACAAAATTTTCAAAGGAAGGAGGTAATGAGCACAATAAGATGAGAGCCTGATCTTCTTCATCTATTCTAACATCAATATTTTTTAAATCCATGAGAATTTTATTGAGCTCATCTAAGTGGTCTTTAATTAGCGTACCTTCCTTCATGCGAAGAGTGAAGAGGCGCTGCTTCAAGTAGAGCTTGTGGTCAGGGACTTTGTCATATACAAGCTCTCTAATTTGAGCCACAAACCAGCGGCAGTATCTTCATCGGCAACCTCCCGCAAAACTTCGTCAGCTAGACAAAGTTGTATGGCACTATGCGCCTTCATCTCGAGTTCTTCTTTTTCATCCTCGGACATGGATTCCGGCAACTTGTCCTTACCGGATAAGACTTTCAACAAGCCTTGTTGCACCAAGAGAGCCCGCATTTTGACTCTCCACAAACTGAAGCTATTTCTCCCGTCGAATTTCTCTACTTTGTACTTTGCCGAAGCCATCAGGAAACCCACAAGAAGATAACACTAGCTCTGATACCAGTTTGTTGGAGCAGTGGGCTTCAAATACAAGAGATGGCAAGTATAGAGAGACAGATAGCAATATAAAGATAGAAACAGAGAGAACAGCACACCAGTATTTAACGTGGTTCGGTCAGTGTGACCTACGTCCACGGAGAAGACAGCAAGAGGAATCCACTAATCAAAAGAGGGGAGAATACAAGAGATTACAACTCAAATCTCACTCACCCAAGCCCAATGAAACCCAAACTCACAAAAGGAAGATGAATGACAAGAGAAAGGAGAGAACACTACAAAATTTGACAACTCTCTTCTCACTTCCTTACTACTACCAATCTCATGCAATATGGTGCCTATTTATAGGCAAAACCTTCAAACCCCTTCATCATTTCACACATCAAAATCATAGGGTGGCTATGATCTTCATAGGGTGGCTAAGATCTTCATAGGACAGCTATGATCTTCATAGGGCGGCTAAGATCTTCATAGGGCGGCTATGATCTTCATAGGGCGGATATGATCTTCTTAGGGTGGCTAAAATCTTCATAGGGCAGCTATGATCTTCTTAGGGCGGCTAAGATCTTCATAGGGTGGCTATGATCTTCTTAGGGTAGCTATTGGTGGCTTTTAGGGTGGGTATTCATTAAAGACATATTAACATATATAAAGCGTCTTTGAGACTTCTCGATAGACTTGAGTTGTGCCTTACCTAGTTAAAAATCTGGCTCCGCCCATGTACTCTATAATCTTTCTGACAGAGGTCATTTCTACTCTCTATAATCTATTTGATATTGTCACGGATTTTGGAATTTTGTGTTATTACATGATCCTTTGCAGTTATTAAATGCTCAATGCAACTTAACAATTGGATTGAACTTTGCAATCGTTTTTGCGGCTATGGGAGTAACATGGAAACCGCGCAGTTTTTTAACCGTGATTTTGAAGAAATGGTTCTATGGAGAGAGTGACTCTTTTCCTAAACCTGGTATCATAGCTAGGCCTTGCCTTAATCTCATCTTCTTCTACTTATAAACAGCTCATCGCGAGTTTCGTATTGTAAACTGCATTATGAGTTTAAATCTTGGCAAAATTAAGATCTCGTCAGTAGTTCAGAAATCCTACATTCTTCCTTGCAATATGTTTCATGTTGCAGGCAAATGATCCCACCATTGAACGTACTATTACTCCTCGTGTTGCTCTTACTACAGCAGAATATTTGGCTTATGAGTGTGGAAAGCATGTCCTTGTCATCCTGACAGGCATGAGCTCGTATGCTGATGCTCTTCGTGAGGTAAGGAACCTGCTAATATTCTCATAGAAGCTGTTATATATATACATAAATATTTGATCATTGATACCTTTGTCTTGTTAGCTGCATTTCTCTCATTAGTTTCTGATTCAAGTCAGAGAGCATCATTATAGTTGCTTACTCACAAATCAAAATACCAATTGAGTATTTGAAAGGATTGAGCTGTCCTTTCTCTGGCAGTGGTCAGTAGGCATTTTTATACATTTCACTTGCAAATGTGTACACCATTCATCTTTCAGAAACCTTAAATGCTGCTTATTCTTTAAATTACATCCGCATTGATTATTATTATCATCATCTCCTACCAAAATTCTGTTGTAATATTTCCCAACTATTTCCTACTTTTATGGTCTTTTAGCATTCATCATGTTTTATACTGTTCTGTCATTTTTGACACTTTTTTAAGTTTTTTGTTGATCAGCTTGCTTTATGCAACTATCTATTTTGTTCCAGGTATCTGCTGCTCGAGAGGAGGTGCCAGGTACACTGATCTGGCAACAATATATGAACGTGGTGGGCGTATAGAAGGAAGGAAAGGCTCCATCCCTCAAATCCCCATCTTAACCATGCCTAATGATGGTAATTTACAGGTCAAATCCCTATCTTAACCTTTAGGTCTTTGTTAGTTTATTGTTTCTTTGATAGTTCATTTCCTTTCATGTGCACAGTCCTATGTAAAAAAAGACTTGGATCCGAACTCTGCATTCAACAATTAGAAAACAAAATGGGCGAGTTATGGTCTCCTTGTTAAATCCAGGCAGCTGCATAACCGAACACACTGCCTAAGTCAAGCTCTTCTTATAAAAATCATCCAAGAAACTCTCTTCAATCTTAATCAACCCCGCGAAGCAAGATTTCTCCTGCGACTCCTTCACGAATGGTGTCCGTCTGTCTGTCCGTCTTCACCTCCGCGTATAGAGAGAGAGAGAGAGAGAGAGAGACCCCCAACCACCAACACCCGCCTTCCTCTTCCACCTCCAGCCCCCTCCTTCAGCGCTCGGTTTTCACACGACTGCGCGGTTTACTAGCATAAACTCTTTTCATCTCAACAAAAGATCAAACAAGAAAGAAATCAAAATGGCAATGCTTGCAAAAGAAAGTGATCCTTTGGTGCTCTCCATGGAGAAAAAGTTTCCCTTGACAACGAGCCTGGGCTCAACTACTCATGCACCATCTACAGACTCCACTTCTCCGGTGAAGAACGGACTCCCTACGACCCCGAGTTCGTCTCCATCGGCCTGTTCCACCACGGCCAAAATCCCTTAGAAGCCATGGAGAAGGTCAAGTGGAGGTACCTCGTGTATCACACACGCGACAAGATGAAGAAGCTGCCTCCGGCGATGCCGGTTGACGAGTCGGGCCACCTCAACATCCATCTCCTCCTCCTCCTCTTCCAATCCTCGCTTCGACAAGCGACCTACAGTCAAGAACCAACCACACACTGGCTGGTTTGGATGTTGTCGTATCAGTCTGTTCCACGCACAAAATCGTCATCGACTTCTCTTTCAGGCTTTTCTTCCCCGCATTCAGAGACATCTTCGACTACATTTACCGGCAGTCCGGGACATGGCTCCCCGACAAGGAGAGCTCGAGGTCGGCCGGTGGCTGCCGTTACTTCACCAATCGTGGGTCATGCGGTCGATGATCACAGGCGTTCATCTCGCTTGTGCTCACCGTGGTGCAGACTTATCACACGGTGATCTCGCACCAGCCGACGCTGCAGTGATAAATGTTGGCGAATTGTGGTGTCATGAAGTCATGTCGTGTTGAAAACAATTCAGGCACACGACATCAGTATCAGACATGATACATGGATTGTTTGTCCATACACCACAAGTTCTTTGCTTATCGTTTATGGATGAATATTGTAAAAGATGCTACTTTACGTTATTGTTAATCATGACTGTTTGATGCTATTTGGTGTGAGCACTAATGATTTAACTCTTCGCAGTAGTACAAGTTTTACAAGAAATTTTTAAGTATCCTCTTGTAAAATTGTACTATGATTGCAGTAGTTTTTTCACATTTCATACTGCTCGCCTGTTGCGAGCACTTCCACAAACTGACATGTTTCGCCTCTCTTAACATAATAAAGAAATATCAACTCAGAATATAGAGTTTAGCTCCTTTTATGCATCTAATACACACTTAAACTCTCACCAGGCAAAGATTTCATTAAACACAGATCAAGCAAATGAAAATATTCAACCGCAAAGTTCATACAAACAGTAGTAAATCATCTCAATATGCTTTGACCATCTAATTGAAAAATAATCCGGGGGATGTCTTTTTAGGTGAATGTCATACCAAACATAAGCTGTTCTCTTATTGAACCTCGGAGTTCAATTTGAACTACATACCACAAAGTTTCAAACTACAATTTTTTTCCCTTCAGTTTTTCATTCAAGCTACATGTTTTCCATCGATGCTTTCTTTTTTGTTGAATCAGTTTCCATGCAACCCAAGTAATCGTTTAATTTGAGACGATACTCATACAAAATCAGAAATAAAATGAAATTACATGTGATGTTATGGACTACAGACGGTAATACAAAACTAAGTATACTTGAATGAACTAGTGTCTACCCTTCGCGTTCCCTTTTCCTCTGCCTTTCCCTTTTCCCCGGCCTTTCCCTTTCCCTTTTCCCCGGCCGGACTTTTGTGTGGAGTACCATTGCCTCCAGATGGCTTGTGTTCCAGAAGACATTTCACATTCAGTACACCCTTGCTAAAATGGCCCTCGCTTGCCTTCAGAACTCTGTCTTCTGCTTTACGCTTCTCTACTTTCCGAGTACTAGACTGCCTTGTGAACCTCCCGAGAATTTGCTCCTAATGGAAAGGCAAACAAAGGTAAAGACCAGTTTTTCTTTTAAGGGTTAGAGAAGGCATGCTCAAAGTTCATGAAAACCATCGTCACCTCTTCGATTCTTTTCTGCTCTGTTTTCTTCTGTTTTTTCATCTGAAATTTTCCTACACTCAGAGGCACCCGATGCTTCTTAGGCGCCTGTTCAGAGGAAAATGGAGAAGGCTTAGAGATGTCCTAGCTTAGTTGATATTAGTGGGAAAGCAGCAAGACTTGGCAGAAATTTACCTTTCCACCCAAAGCAACCACCCTATCATTTTCTAACTTCTTCCGCTCTTTCCAAGTCATATTTGAAGAACCTATAAATTTGGAAAACAAAATATGGAAACAAGAAAAATATAGTTGTAGATAAAATATTACACAAAAGATAACAAATCAAGTAACCTAAACATCGATGAGAGTAAAAATGTTCTGCAGGCTAAGTATATCTACATCTAGCTAACAAGATAACAGATTCTCTCAACACAAGAAATTCTGTAGGCTAATAAAGTATTTCTACATCTAGCTAACAAGATATTTATTCTGTGTACTACAAGCACTAGTTTTTCCATCCATTATACCATCTTTGTGGCCAATCAATTAGACTAGTGTTTGCGAGTATTAGACAGAGCATACGTAACCACATCATTATGGTGACCGTCATCATTGTATGCATGTGTGACAACCAAAGATAATTAAATTTTAAGTCACCGTTAAATGTTAACTTCATGTATCAAGGGAAAACATAACATGTATGTTATGTATATTAGAATTTATTAGCTTAATTTATATTACAACTTTAATAGATATATAATTATCCCAGCATAAATTTTGGAATTTTTATTTTATATTTCGAACTACGTATCTTGATAATACTAATTTGAGATTGTAATCTCAGAATTAGATATTAAAGAAAAATTATTAACAAATATTTTTATCTATCTTCCCTTATTTAATTAAGGGGTTGACAAGTATCTATTTTGCTCTAGCTTACTTGGCAATATCTTCATTTAGATGAACTTATATATCATGCTTAATCTTTAGATAAGTATTAATTTCATCTTGTCCTACTAATTTACTCTATCTGGAAAATAACGTTATTTACTTTTTTAAAGAAGAAAACTTAATGATAAGTTTCATATTAATATGTTATAGTTGTTTATAGAATCCCAACTTAAAATTCTAATTAATTATACTAACAATTTTCCATAAAATCTTCTTTGCTCCATTATACATAGCATTGTCTAGTATATACTAGTCTATACTCCTTTAAAAAGAGAGTTTGGCTTTTGGGTCTGTCATTTTTGAGTTTGCCCAGAGTGTATCCTCACCTTTCACCATCAATCTTTTTAATACACAGCCCGACCCGCTTGATTATGTGTCCCAACCCGTTATTTCTCTCCACCCCCCCCCCCCCCCCTCCTTGAGGTCTTCGTTCAAGTCGAGAACCCTAACCCTATGGCATAAGCTCATCTCTTGGATAGCCCAAACAAATCTTTAATCCTTCTCCTCTATTCTATGGATAACCCACCACTGCCAAGCGCCGCCGCCATCCCCAGTCTCAAAGAAAAAAGTTTTGTTCGTTTAATTTTTTGTCAACCGGGTCCAAATTCCCATTTAATATGGTACCTCTTCATTAATGTATGAAAAATCTGTCCCCCTCTCTCCCTTCTCCCTTCTCTTTAGCCATTTCACGGCAAAGAATTCATTCACAACTGGGAATCAAATAACAGACTTCCGAGCATAGTTCTCATCACCGGCACCGGTGGCAGAACATTGTTTCAATCTCTCTCTGTAACTCTTCGGATAAGAAATTTTCTTGCTTGAGGTTTTGAATCAAGAATGTTGACATTTTATCAATGCTGCCTTCACTTTAGTTTAAAGTTGAAGAACTTGCCTCTTAAGGTTATGTTTTACGTGTGTGATAATTGAATTGTGGTAAATTTCTCTAATTATTAGTTTTTGGATGCTTTGCTTTACAATTGCTTGGAATTATTATAAATATGATAATGTGCTTGAGTTTCGTGTAAAAGAGTGAATGTGTTATCTCAATGCCGAACTAAGGCGCACACACAATTTATCTTATAATTATGAAAATTTTCAAAAATCAATAAATATAGTTTTTCATCAGATCCTGATTTTCATACAATCTGGCAGCTATAGTTTGAGATCAAAATGTACCAAATAATTTTTAAAATAGTTTCAACATTGTTACTTTTCTTTCTGTATTGATTTGACAGCAATAAATAGATGGCATACTAGCTTGCCACAAACATTGGTATTATGTTAAAGGAGATAAATAGGTACTACATTGAATGCTCTAAACATTCCGCTTTGTCTTTTTCTTGGATATGTTCAAGCCAAATTGTTTACAAACAACTGAAGGGGGGACCGGCCAGTTTGTTGCTAGGGGTCTTATTAGGACAAAGGAGAGCAAAAAGAATACTGGAGGAGCGTATGATGTTTTTGTTGGTGGTATAAGAGATGCTGGAAGTAATGTTCATGTTATTGAAGGAATTGATGCACTCGTAATTCTCACGAGTGTGTGCCTAAGATGAACCCAAGTTTTGATCCAAGCAAAGGGAGCGGCTTGAATTCTAATTTGAAGACGGAGCATTCCCTGAACATGTAACTAAGTACTGGGCTTTGTCATTGTTTGTTTGATCTTTTATTTGATTGTATACATATTTGTTATCTATACTCCCTTAAAAAGAGTGAGTTTTTGTTTTTGGTCTGTCCAAAGCACATCCTGACCCTTGAATGTCATTGAGCGAATCATCAGTGTCCATTACCCGCTAGGTTTTGTGACTCGACCTGCTTGATATGTGCACCCGTTTTCTTCTTCTTCTTCTTTTTTTGCCTCAGCTTTCCGACTCGAGTAGCCCGATCCGACGTAATTCTCTATGGTTCATGTAGCCTACCCCAAATACTTGGGAAAATGGCTTAGTTGTTGTTGTTGTAGCGTTCCGACTCGAGTCTCTCCCGATCTCCACTTCCCTCTCTCTCTCTCTCTCTCTCTCTCTCTCTCTCTCTCTATATATATATATATGTTGTGTGTGTGTGTGTGTGTTAAAGGATTCGGTTGAGGATTCTGGCTGTGCGACGATGCCAAGTAAGATCCGAGATAGAGAGAAGATGGAGATTTTAAAATAGGCATCCAAGGAAGATGAAGAGGATGCGGCTCATAGATCGAGTCCAGGTCTTTATATTTCCATCTCTTAAGGTTTTGGATTTTTTTAGCTTTCTCTGATTAGGAAAGCTATGGTCTTTAAAATCTCAGTTTCGGTATCTGTATCGGTACCGTTTTAGTATCAATATTGTCAATATGGGTCGTCAACATCGGCTCCAATACCGGTTGATAGTACAAGGTTAATATATTATTGCATAACTCAAAACTCGATATGATATTGCCAATATATATCAGAATCGACAGATATTTCAAACCGTGGTTTTTGTTTTGTCAAAGTAACCATGTCCCCTCTCTCTCTGCTTTTACCCACAAACCCTAACCCTCTCTTCTCATGACCAATTGTTCTAGGGTTTCGTCTTCAATGTATATGATGGAATGTTCGCAATCAGTCATGTATTATAAGATTCTCATAGCACTGTAAGTTTTTTTGCGTAGGTACATTGAAAACTTGGAAAGCTATACTAATTTCAATTTGTTGATGGGGTTGTTTGGTTTTCAAGGAAGTGGGCAAAAGTGAGGAAGTGGGAAGTGTCATTTCCCACTTTCGTTGTCCATCCAAACACCGGAAAAGGAAAATGAAAAATCCCCTTTTTTCTTTTCTCTTTTCCCTTTTACACAATCATTTCTCAAATTCGGGGTGCTACAGTTAATTTTGTGGACATGTAAATCTCATTTGTAACAAGTTTTAGCTCAAAACAGTTAATTTTATGGTCATGTAAATCTTATTTGCATTCTAATTACAGTTTAATTTTTTCATAATTAATTTTAATTTTAATATTATTTTACGGTCAATTTTGTGGTCAACCTTTCTACTTTCACTTCACATTACCAACCAAACACCGAAAAAGACATTACACTTTTCTAATTACACTTCCCAACTACCACCCAAATACCAGAAAAGAAACACAAATTTTCATTTTCCAAAAGAAAAAAAATCCTACTTCCTCACTTCCATCCACTTTAAGGCATCCAAACAGCTATTAAGTTGATTGGCATTGATTCATATTTGCACAATTTGGTTGAAAGAGAGTCGTGTTACTTTGCTTGGATTACATACACATGATAAAATGAGAATCATGATCACAACAAAATTGATCCTATTATATCTCTCTCCGTAAACTTGACCAAATAGCAGTGATACTAAAAGTGCCTTTTATATCTTATGTTTTGAGTTCTTAAAAATTTAATGACAAATTCAAAGAACTATCCAAAATTTGAACTGGATTGCCATAGAAATTCTCATCTGCCTTTGATGCTTTCAATCTAAATTTTGAACTAAATTGGACTACTTGAATCTTGTAACTATCATCTATGTATCATTTTGTATTTCTCTTTTGATCCCTATTCTAAATATCGGCTGAGTCAGCCGAGATATCGTCTGATATCTCCTTTTTTTCCTGTTGTCGATACGATATAGGAAAATCGCTCTGCATATCGTTTGCAGCAAAAATGGCCGATATTTGAAATATCAGTCGATAAGTCGCTCGATATCGACCGATAAATCTCCTGATATATCGCCGATATGAAATAACTTATTTACTGCATGACTGCGTGCAAATATACATTATTTTTTACTATCTTTGCATGCATATTACATCATTTTTATTAGGTAGATGATATCTATGACACTAAATCAACTTTTAGTTATCAATATTTCATTATTATAGTGTCTGATATGAACGCCTGATATGCGCGCGTATCCCCGATATCTCCCTCAATATCCGATATCCGATATGAAAACCCCCATCCGATATGATCCCGATATCCGATATTTAGGACCTTGCTTTTGATCCCAATGTTGTTTGTTGAACCATGCAAATGCCTAGATATGTTAAAAGATTGGTACATGTTCTCATCTGAAAAATCATTTCTGCTCGTTTGTTTTTATATGATTTCTTTTTAACTTTTTTGTTGAAGCTATTGCAAATCCTCTACCTTGTTGCTCTATGGAGTTATCATGACAATGTAACGACAAACTAGGACATCCAGTTGCTATTATTTTATTTGTTTCTCTTGCTCAATAGTTAGGTAGCATATGGTATCTTTTTGAGATATTATCTAAGACGGAAAAGTTCTTATTATCTAAGACGGAAAAGTTCTTATTATCTAAGACGGAAAAGTTCTTATTTTTGGTACTCAACTTGGATGGATTTTACACTGCAAAATAGACATAGATATTGTCAAATTGGCCATTGAGTAGATATTATTTTGTTTGTAGAATGTTCTGGGAGTGTACTGTTGCTAAGTTCTTGGCCATCTCTTTTCTTCTTTCTTCTTTTTAAAGACTTCTCATTTTAAGTTTTGCCCTTATATGAACTTTTAGATTAATTTTTTGAAATCAACATATGCTTTTCATCTAAAAAAGAAAACATCAACTATTATCATGACAAATCTCCAAAGATTGAAAGATGATATTTATATTTCCTGTATTTTCATATCCTTAGTGTTTTGTAATTTATTTTCCTTTTCCTTTATTCTATTTTCTTTTTGTTAATTTCTTTAATCAATGATGGTGTTTTTTTATTCCAATTCATTATCAGTCCTATAATGGGAAGACAGGGAGCAACATTGTGAATTTGTTCATCTTTTTATTTTTTGGAAATGGATCATGAACCTTATATAGCAATCTTTTCCATTTCTAACTTCAACTTTCTTTAGCCATCTACTAGAAGCAAGTTAAACTTTTTATATATGTCCATTTAGAATAATAAGGATGGTTTCTTATGGCATGAACATTTTAAGTAATTTAATTCATCTTTTGCACATGGGTCATTCATCTTTCTTTAGTTTATGCTATATGCTCTATACTTTCCTCTGTTATAATATGGATGATATCCACAAGTTATGACCATTATGAGAAGTAGTACAAAATAATTACTGTTTTAGGCTCTTACAAGTCATTTTGTCTATTCTGCATCTTCCTTTGGTTATGTTACTACTTAAAATGGGTTGTCACCATTATTTTACTAGAATTAAATCAAGTAGAAGCTCTTCGAGAGAACAAACTGATTTATCAACAAAGTATAGCTTAGTGATCAATGATACTAAAACTAACGGATCTTCGAAGCTTAAGCATGAGCGTCACCTTAGTCAAAAAATATTCTAACCCATTTTTTTTGTTGTCGAGACATTGTTTTGCAACTCCATAGCTCTTCTACTTTTGCATGGTTATTCATGCCCGTCACTATTATTCTTCGTTTTATCATCAATAGTTCATATTTGTCATGTGTTATAAGGATTTAGAAAGTTGAATATACATGATCGGATATATGCTTAGAACTATGTATATTATTACTGTACACTGGTAGAATGAAAAAGTTCCATTAACTGCTAAAATCAAAGTTGATTTCTTTGTAGTGCAATCTTAGTGAAGTTAATTACCATGAACCAGTATCTTGCAATTTGATTAATATACCAACTTGATTATTTTTTTACTTCTCTCCTACAAATATTATTTACTAATGTTACTACCACAAAACGTTGAGCTTTTTCAAGTCTAAAGCTAAAAGGTGCATAACTATTCACTAAAATGCCTTTAGTTATTATTTTTACTAAAACCATGAAGTTGCTAATGTCTTATCCTCTTTCTTTGCAGGAGAACCTAAAACTATTCTTCAAAACCAAAGCTCGATATATTTAGCAGTCGGAACGGGCAGGGAAGCAAAACAGTTAGCAAGCAGTAGTACTGAAGTTCAGTTGGTCCCGACTCCCTCCATAATGCGCCTTTCCCTCGCTCTGTTCTTCCTCCTGAATACTCTGATGTTGAACTTAGTTGCTTGACATGTACTCCGTTTTAGCTTATTATATATATTCTTTTGTTTAATTATGTTATGTATTTATATTTTGAAATTACAGATGACACTGAATTTTAGGTTATATGTGTAATATATTTCTGATCATTTAGTCTATATTTGGAAATATGTGCAATAAATAGATGTTGAAAAGCCTATTTCTATTGTTCATGGATTTGTACATGTCAGTTTTGGGTTATTTAAATGAAACTACTTATTGACATTACGCTGGTACAGGTCCTATGAACTAGAACTTTCAATTTTCTTTTGAAATTCCTAATATCTGCATTGCATGAGTCTTTACGCTACAGGTAGTACCAAAATCACTATTTGCAAACAAAAAAAGAAAGAAAACGAAAGAAAAGAAAAGGACTGTGAAATCATATAATTGTGAATATATATCCATTTAATTGCTTTGAGAGAATAAGTTTTGTCGGTTTGAATCATGAAAAGGATATAGGACGTTTTCAGTCAAGATGTGCATAATTTTAATTAAACAAGTGACACAATTCTCCTAGACTTTCATCTGAAAAGCATTAAAAAAAAAAACATAACCTGTAGAACATCTTTGCTCAATTAAATAGATAGAGGTACTAACTTAGACAGTCTCTCTTTTTAGGAACAATCTCAAACTTTGTTTGAAGTCAAAGACTATTATGGTTAATCCTCCCACATAAGCTAGACTCTTAACAAGGTTTATTTTATATATATATATATATATATATATATATATATATATATATATATATATATATATATATATATATATATATATATATATATATATATATATATTTTTTATAAATCATATTAGTTCTGGATAACTGGCACATAATTTGTTTTGACATTATTATGACATTATCAACTCTCTTTTTTTATCATATAATCGTAGTTTGTCAGGTAGCTATATTTGGAGACCGACATGTGGTCAAAGTTAAGATTGGATGTGTGATTGACTTATGTCATGTTTTCTTCTGTATGGTATATGGATGTTAAAGATTAATTTCAATGCTTATGGGTGCATTCATCATCACTCTAAAATTTCTCATTAAAAAGAAAGCCTATCAAATTAGAGTTTCAATTAGTTTCATTAGTCGGGAAACTCATCAATTCATAACTAAATTATTAGAGATGAGAATCCTTATTTAATTAGCTTTATTAAAAAATTATTATTTTCTTAAGATTGATTATATTTTAGTGAAACCTAAAAGTTATGTTCCTATTTAGATACATAAAACATTCTACAACTATTTAAATCACATAGAAATTGAACTAAATAAATTAATCTAATTTTTGTGTCCTTTATTTAAATCTCCTAGGTTTTTTAACAATAAATTTCATAGGAATTAAAACAAATAAATATACCCAAATTTATTTCAAGAAAACATGTTAGATTATAAGTAAGACTAACTACCCAAAAAAATAATGCATGTATAAATTAAATATATATTTTAAGTTAGTTAGCAATATTAGAATAAAACTTCTTTAAAATAATAAAATAAATATTTCTGACTATAATTATTTTTTCTTTAAATATCTTAGCTTTCAGATAACCATGTAATGCACAAGTATTTGTTTACCTGCGTGTGGATGTGTGTTTAGGACTGGGATATTTAGGATTTAGTTAAAATGGCAACAAATTGGGCTTCGATATGGAAAAGTTGATGAAAAAAATATAATGAACACGCATTCGTGGATCCTAAATGACCAGAGTTGTCCATCAAATTCTCCTAAACTAGCAAAAAAGTCTAGAAGAAGGTCAATGTGATGTTTTTGCATCAGGATTTCATTCAACTCTAAGGCATACATAAAGCCAAGAGCAAAAAAGAAAAACTGTGACATGCAAAAAGTACTGGTTTTCTGTTATCAGATTCGTGTTATGCTTGGTTTGTGGAATGGTCTAGTCCATGGTACAAGTGCACGAGCATGTACACTCCTTTGAGTGACACAAATACAAATGGGTAGACTTAATCCCTACAATATCACGGGTCGTCGTACACTTACGAGTGTTTGCCACAATTATTTCAATAATTACGCATGTAATATTTGTGTGCACACACAGAGATAAGAGATCTTCATACACTTGTCAAGAATATAAGTGTCAATATATGATATGTATCCGACAATATTACAATAGATACAAACTTTGTACTGCCCAATATGTCAACTTCGAATTGCAATTGGATGTTTAGGTTTTATTTTGGTTTCAAGTCTATTATTTTCTTAGCCTATGGGATATAAATAGCGTTGGTAATCCGGTCAGGTCACGTTCAGGTTAATTTTGACCCAACCTCTGTAACATCCCGAACCCGACCCGATTATTACTAATCAGGTCAAGTGTTTAAAACCTGGGACTCGATCTGACTGCTAATCGGGTTACCCGAATCTGACTCACGTAACCCATTTAACAGCCATGTGCTGCTCAATTTTTTTGCAAAAGATGAAAAATTTGTCTTTCCCAAGCTTCAAAGCGCTCTCCACTAGAAGAAAGTTGAGAAACCTAACCATTTTGCTTAACATTCAAATGGTAACTGTTAAGTTATATAAAATATATAAAACAGTATTCGGGTCAATCGAGTTGGGTCACACCCTTAACCCAACCCAATTAATTAACAGGTCAAACATGTTGAACCCGATGTCAACCCGAAATCGATTAAGGGTTGACCCATACCCAAACATTTAGGTTGGATTCAGGCATGACCCATCAAGTCGAGACCCATTTTGCCACCTCTAGATATAAACTGTGAGGACCTGATAATTAGGGTTTTCTCCGCTCGATCTTCTCTTCTCCTTCCTTCCTTGTCTTCCTCTTTGATCCCTCAACTACAGCCATGAGAAATCTCACCAACTATCTTCGAGCCTAGCCTAGCTTTGTGTGTGTGTGTGTGTTTTAATCTCTCTATCCTTATATATCAGTGCAATCCAGAATCTGATATATAATTGTTGATTGTCTAATTGTCAGCTTAACGAATTCTGTATTGGTATGATGATTGGGACTAGTTGGCTTTATTATGTGTTATTCTTGTCGCTTCTCTTTATTTCAACAACAATAAATTTAAAAAAAGCTTATTTATAACATAAGTGTCTGATTAAGGATCTGTATTCTGCTGCTTTTTGATTGTGGTGTGATGGTTATTAGACTTAGAACTTCCCAAATTGGAAGAAAGATTTATATATATACTTATACACAATTCAATTTTGGTTATTAGCATTTCTCCCTGGTTAGTTACTGATTTATGTTTAAAAATTTGTATATATACTTATACACAGTACATATTTTGGGTTATTAGCATTTCTCCTTGGTTAGTCATTGATTTATGTTTAAATTTTTCCATATTTTTGCGATATTGCATGCTTAATTGATTAATTATATAGCATGAGTTGTTACGGTACAATACACGATATGATACCGATCGAAAAAAAATATTTTATATGAATCACGATCTGATAACTATCATCAAGGCATGTAAACTTAAGTATTATGATCCCTTCATACTAATTCGAAAAATAGAAAGCAAACTACTTTACTTAAGAAACGCTATCATAACTCTAATTACCATAAAAAATCAAAGCGCAAAGCTCAAACTCCAAACTTTAAAACCACAACTTAATTTTGAAAGTGCAAATAAAAAAGCAAAACACTAGAGCAAAATACATTGAAAGAGGCCATTTAAGCAATCAGTTATAATTTCTTGGGTTGCTAGTTTAGTGACCCAAATTAGGAACAAGCCACGAATTGAAATGGATGAACTGGACCGCAAATTCGAGGGGAGAATGTAGTGAATTAGGTAAGGCTGGTATTAACAAGTAATAATAATAGAGAACGAATGGAAAAGATTGGCACATTTACTATGAAAATATAAAAGAAAAACTCCAGCTGTTTTTCTATATAATAGATGGTTTTAGAAGTAAACAGTATGCCTTTTATTCAGCATATTTGTGACGATCTACATAATTTTGTCAAGATAACATGAAAGAATAAATTTTCAGCTGGTATAAGGAATGATAATAAAGATCACGATACATGATATGTACAAGGGGAAATAAACAGATCAGAAGTTATCTCAAAACATGATATAATAGAGGGTTTTAGAAGTAAACAATATGCCTTTTATTCAGCATATTTGTGACGATCTACATAATTTTGTCAAGATAACAGTCAGCATGAAAGAATAAATTTTCAGCTGGTATAAGGAATGATAATAAAGATCTCAAAATATGATATGTACAAGGGGAAACAAACAGATCAGAAATTGAGGTCATTGTTTGAAAACATTACCCAGTACTGAATGTCCTTTAATATCTTGTTTATATCTATTTCCTCATTCACACTGTCCTGTTGATTTGCAGATGCTTTAGACATTGATTTGCCGTGTGAAATATCTGTACGGTTTGTGGACTGCAAGAAGAGGAAAATTTTAATCAAAAGAAGCCATGAGCTAGGGGATGAATTAGGTACCACAAACTCAAACAATTAACCAACATGAAATTAGAAAGAGTGACATATCAAAATGTTTTTATCTAGAAATGAAAATACAAGTCTATATAGTAGCAGCTCAAGGTAATGTCCACAAAGTAGATTTAATGAATTAGCAAACTGATTCATTATTATGTATATAAAGCAGGAGTTGAGACAAGCGATTAATATCAGCAGTTAATATCCGCCACTAGTTCCGTCATCACATTCATCGTACACAGAACAATGCAAATTGTAAGAGGACCAGCTGCTGTTTAGCACAATACAGTTCACTGTGGAAGCAATTAATATAGGTTAAGCAACATGTTGAAACCAGCAGCCTTCTATGTTCCTCTGATGTCAACTTGAACAATCTTAGTGGACGATAATTAATATACAACTTTTAAACTCAGTAACCAATGACCGGTACTTCAACTCTGTCTGGTACAAACTGAGAATATATCAAGTATATGTTAAGTACAGGTGATTCTATAAAAGCACAAGGTTAGCTATTGCCAATGGAGAGTTTGAAGTTCAGCAAAAACTCTTAAACAGTATCGGAGACTGGAGAAGCCTGGATCAATACTATTAAATTACAGGAACACAATCAAATGTTTATATAACATAGAAGCAGCACCTAGATGAGAGTGGGAAAACAATTTAACACAACCAAATTGTATGAATTTGTAGTGGTCAAAATTATGACATTTGCGAGATCGCAACACCTGGCAAATCTCACAGATCATGGAGGTTTCAGATTCGATCTAATCAAGCTGATGTTACCCACCACCTGGCTAACAAGACGGTTGCAACAACTTGACACATAGTGGGCGATAACTGTGCATCTAAGCCGTTGTCCTCGCCAGCTAGCACGATCCCCGAACATCACGCACCATTCTATCAATTGCAGCTGGAGCGTTACGTGCAATTACGATCGTGGGCTGATACATAAGCGGAGATCTCGGAGATCACGTCTCAGCTCATCAACCCTCAGCTATAAGAGCCAATTTCTTCCTCCTTTGCAGAGGATCGAACCCTAGAGAGTTGAAGTTGTAATAGAACATTGAGAACTCATTGTAATTTCTCTGATTTAGTGAATTCTCTCTCTTTGCACCATGGTTTTTCTCCATCGGGTTTTTTACGTAATTCTCTGGTGTTTGCGATTGGTTTTTTCTCCTACACATTTAATCTTATATCATCAACATTTTATAATAGATCCATGTAGCTAGGAAGTGGATATTGCTCTAGATGTCAAATAGTTGTCCTCAGATTCTCCAAGGTCAAAATAGGATTGAACCAACCAGGATGGATGTGTGTGTGTGTGTGCTGTGTCTTACATTTAGTTCTTTTTGACATCATAGCTGATTCAAGACATGAAAATTGCATTTATTTTTCATGAATATAAGATATTAAATACTTGACTGGCTGATAAATGTGAATCATTTATCATTTTATTAACTTTTCTTACCCTAAACATGATAAGGTGGGGAAGTATGTCAAGAAATTTTAAGACAATAAGTGAATTGATTATACTACTGGGAAATAAGGGACAGGAACGCAGATATTGAATTTATTGACAATTTGAAAATGGGACGTTAACATTCTCCTTAAGTTATAAAAAGAATACAGGGGAAAAAACTTTTAAAAGTCAGTAACAATATCAGTGTTGCGAAGCATCCATCACTGGACAGCTCACTGATAGTGCGAAGAATCTATGTAACAGTAACATAGAAACAAATAGTACTCAACACTTTCATAAATTAGATGAATTGCCAAGGATGTGAAGACCTGTTTGAGACTAGCTATACAGTTAAATGACCATCTCGGAGTGATCTAAACCAAGGAATAGCTACAATCAGAACTATGGTTTGATAGAAGAAAGAGGATGAATAATTGAGGAAAAAGACGAAAAGGATGGAACAAATGGTGAAGTATCTCTCCATTAAAAACAGATTCGTCCAAAATGAATTTCTCACTGGCTTCTTGAATGGATGTCCTGAGCTTTGGATGCATCTTCCATAAGATAAACCCTCAGACAAATGTTTTCTCAGTTTCCAAGTAGGAAAGACTCTCAAACTTGGATCCTTAACAAGCTGCCAGAAATTGACCATGCTATTTTTAAGTCCAGAATGACCTCAGAGATTAAACCAACACTAGAGCAGGTCTTTTGGCAAATGCAAGCAATGAAGTACAATCTAAGATGTTTGAAACATAGATAATCTCTTTATTGCTCACACCCTTCAATATATGATCAACAAGCATCATTTTCAAATATTTTCACTGTTAGAAAGATCATCTTCAATATGATATCATTTTTTTGTCATTTGCAAATAACTTGATTCTCTATAGTGGATCAAAAGAAATGCAGAAGATTTTCAACGGTTTGAAAGCTCATAGGTAACACACAAGAGGTCAAAGCTAAAAGGCTTTCTCAATTTTCTTCAATTTTGTGCCATTTGTTTGGAGCATACATTTTATCACTTTATTGAGGATCTCTTAAATCTAAATGTTGCATTGCAAAGGCACCCGCAATATCAGTTTTCCAGAATTTAATTGAAATTTGAGAGTTTTCAGAGTAAAACAGAAACTCAATTGACAGTATAAACATGCATTATGCATATACCATTAACAACTGAACATTTTAAAGATTTCTTGGACCCAAGTCCATAACATCATAACCCCATCCCTGTCACAAGGATGATAGAAAAGGCTACTGATAAATTCCAGTATGCTAATACCAAATGCTAAGTAAAGAACTTTATCTATCTTAAACAAAGGGCTTTAAGATAGCTGATAATACCATGAAGTTGCTCCTTCCATTCACAGATGCTCCAGGACGAGATCTACGGGAGTGGCTAGAAGGATCATATATAATTTCAGGTGCAGCATTTGGTTTTGTCGCCTTCATTTTCCTGCCCAACAAAAAAAACCACATCAATTAGCATGTTTATTCAATACATTTGGTTTAATCAGAATGAAGTTAAAGCTGCTTCTGCGGATGAATCAAAAGAACTAAATCCTTAAAAAACAACTAAGTAAATGATAATAGTGAAAATTTTGACAAAAACATATAACTAGATTGCATACAATAGAGAAAGCAGCATAACATAATTACATATCTGACTACTGTATCTTTTCAAGTCCTCACCCTGCGATTATACAATCAGTGTTAAAAATATTTTCGCGGACAGGCTTGCACACCGAAATCAAAGCTATTGACCACAAACTTTATTGAATTGAAACAAAAAATAGGTCAATTGAAAATTTTGAAACCAACTTCAGGAAACCTTATATTTGAATGTTAAAAAATAAAAGCAAAAAATAAAAAACTGACCATACAACGAATTGTGGTTAGTTAAAGAGATCCCGATGTTTGATTTAAGTTACTATAATCTCATAAAATTACTTCCGGTGAGCAATAGTTAAAAAAAAACAAGAACCATAGGACTACGTGAAAGTTGATTATAAGCTGATTCGATTTAGAGTAAGAGCTAAGAGAATGGAGTTGTAATCACATGGAGAACAGCTTAGGGTTTAAGCTAAACACGGGCTTTCAATGGATAAAGAGCACAAAACACAATCACCAACCGAAAGAAAAAAAGAAAGAAAAAGGGAGGAAAACAATACCAAAAGTAAAGGGCTTGGTCGCCGACTGCCAGCGTACCCTCAGGGGCTCCGGGGGCAGAGAATCACACGGCGGCAATGATCCCCTTCTCATAGTTCTACCATGCGATGGACCATTAAAAAATTTAGGGTTTTTTCTTATAGTTTTTTATTTTATAACTAGCAAACGTCCACCAATTGCCCCTGGAGATCAGATATAGTTGTTATTTGTTTCCTAATAATAAATGATATATTTTGTTTCATTCCCACAGATTTAGTACATTTACTGGTATTTTGTTGTTTCAATTTACGACATTTGTATCTGAGAAAAGATTGTCTATTATCTTCCTCTCTTTTAGTACAATAGTAGAGCAATTTGTTTATGAATATTTTGGTGGAAGAGCAATAGCATCTCTGAAAAATAAAGAGATTGTGTTAACCATTTGAATTGAGATCATGTGAACCATTTAAATAATATATTTCTTTGTCTCAGCACAATATATTTTTGATGCCATAATTATGGACTCTTTTTTTTTGTTAGCTTTACTAATGGCTATATTCTATTTTTTTCCATTTACATGGAAGTCTATTTGTATAGTTTTGAGTAATCATTCTCTTTGATTAAACTTTTAGTCAATTGAAGAAAAAATCTAGTTACAACTTCATTAAGTTTCTCTTTAACATGTCAAGACTAAAATCCTGTAGAATTGATAAGACCCCTCCTAATAACAAGGCCAATCAAAAGTTCAAGGCACAATGTTATAGCAATGTGCATCCCTTACTTAAATGAGATGTTTCGAGTTGTCCATTTGATTCATTTAGAAAGAACAAACTTCTTAATTTGTTAATCATTTAACATAAATAATCTTTTTCATAAAAGAAAAAACCACCTCTTAGAACAATAACTACAATTCGATTGCATCTTCTTTATTTATCCAATTTAATTGGGATTATTTAAAAATTTTCTCTCTCATAGACTGCCATGAGGTCATGTATTGTTTCTAGAAGTGAGGTTCTGTATTATTCTAATTATGTGGTGATCCAATAATTTCATCCAAAAGTTTTTGACTAAAACTTTTAATTAAAAAAAAAAATCTTGTGAAAGCAAAATAACCGGGTATAGTTAAGGAATTTTCTCAAATAGATGGCCCTGATGGGGATTAGGAAGGGAAAGAAACAATGATTAACCAGGCATGATGCAAACACTGAATGTAAATGCTTGTGTTGCCAAAAGTAGGTTAGCCATTGTGCTTGGCTATGTTAGGAACTAGAGTTAGGAATTAGGATTTAGTGACTTGGGAAAAGAGAATAATGGAAGGAGATAGGAATTAGAGTATTTTCGTTGTTTGGTTGGAGGTAGAATTAGTAAGAGGTAGGAATTGAGATCAAGAGAAAGGAAGAGAAAAGCTAACTCCAACCTTTTTGGTGGAATTTGGTAACTCTTGAATCGAATAAATTTCAAATTGGTTTTGAGGTGTTTTGGACTAATTCCACTTTCATCATTACTTTGCAACTCTTGCCAATGTTTTTTTTTTTTTTTTTTTGGAAGGAGTTCGCAAGAATTAGCTCAATTCTTGTGCTAAGTCCACTTATCAAACAAGAACCAAGACCAAGAGTTAGCTCAATTATTGGGCTCAAATTTATAAAAAATATATATATAAAACATTAACATACACATGAAACTTGATCAAATACCCAACAACACAATGTCATCAAGCTCCAATGTCGAGACGTGGCACTGGAAAAACTTGGGTTGGAGCAACTCGAAGAGCCATTGACAACTTTCCTTCTTGGTTGAGGACAAGGAATCAAAATAGGAGAAAATTCTCATTTTTTCCTTCGTAGCTCATTGTTTATGAACTGGTTAATCCATCTCATTAAGTAAACTACCTTCTTATATCATTTTTTGTACTTTTAACACAAAATCCATTTAGCTATCAACATAACTGGCTACAAACCAAATGCTGGTGCATAACCACGAATAGAGAGAAACCAATCAACGAGAAACAAATTTTTATAAAGAATATAATGAAATATTAACATACACATGAAACTTGATCAAATAACTGAGCAGCACCAGCAAAAAGTATATTGATCATAATTTATTTGCAAAGTAAAAGAATAGCAAAACGACATTACACACTAGCGTTAGATTCAATATGAGAGATTTTGAGTGAGTTCTGTCTTTACAAAATTATAAAAATCTAAATTCTCCACCCAAACAATTTAAAGAAGAATGATAGAGTTGATACCTTTGGAGTGTGGATCGAGTGGAAGATGAGAGATTCTTCCTCGGGTTTAGAAAATTTTGGTTCAAAAAGAGAAGGGTGGTTGCTACGGTGACGGCGGAGAGAAGGGTCTTAGGGCTGTAAACGAGTCGGTTCTGTCAAAATTATACAAAATCCGATCTAGATCCGGCCCAATAAAAATCAGGGTGCAGTTTTTTAATTCGAACCCGAAAGGTTTCCTTGCGATGAGTTGATGGGATCGGAATCAAGATACACGACTCAAGATAGGAATTAATACCACGATAATATGTCTATTGTAACAATTATGATGTAATTCTTAGTTAAGAATTAGTCATTAATATATGTTTTTGTTGTAATTGATGCATCAGCTTTCTGAGTTGGATTACTGAGTTTTAAATAAAGAACATTTTCGTTAAATTGTTACTAATTAAAAATTCACCTACATTTAATCGGATGGGAGTGGTGAACTCTCTTTTTACCGTTTGGGTTTTAGCATGGGCCCCACGAAAGTATGTGACAGCAGTTTGCTACACAAGTTTTTTAAAACGAGCTCTAAGAACCAAGTGCGCGTTATTTAGGTGAATTATTTTATTTATAACTATTTTGCTTATGTTATTCACTCATTCTCATGTGTCATTTTTATTTTTCATATATTTAATTCAAAGCATTCTATGAAGTGCATATGTTTAAATGAACTCTTTTATTTGTATTTTTTTCCTAATAAACTATTTTGAAGATTATAACTTGGTTTTCAATTATGATAGGAGAACTTCACTGTAGAGATAAATTTCTTGAAAAAATTTATCTACACTCAATTGGTAAGCGGAAAAGTAAAGCAACACAAACACCAAGAAATTTACGTGAAAAACCCTTAGACAGGAAAAAACACAATGAAAAAAAAGATTACAAAGAGTTCTCAACATTCTATTACAGATTCCATTCCTTGGTGTTCGATCCCTTGCAAAAAAGGAAGAGACCGGTTTTTATAGCTGAGGGATTGTAATATCCCCAGTTAATTACATATATATTAATATTTTATAATCATTATTATTCTAAATTATCATCCATGATTATTATAACATATATTTTGTATTGATTTTAGGTAAATATGATATTAATATTAGGCCCAATTATTTTCCTCATTTTCTTTTCATTCTAATTTCCTCTTTCTTCTTTTTCTTTTCTTTTTAAATTTCCCAAGCCCAAATCACAAAACCCAGCCCACATAATCTTCTCTTCAATTTTCCTTGATTTCCTTATTATTTTCCTAAGCCATGAATCAAAAAGCCTATAACTTAATCTACTATCCAATAGGGTTTAGATTTTTGTACCCAAACACAATAAGAAACCAAATCAATTAGAATTCATCTTAATTCCTTATCACTTTAAATTCAAGGATATCCAAGGATGAAAAACAAACAAAAATTATTTAATTCATGCAAAATTCTCTCCTATCCTGAAACACCCTCAAGTCAAGTTCAAACTAACAGATAAGCATTCAAATTTATGGACATACCTAAATCCTAACTAAAAATCAATTTAAACTTAACCTAAATACTAGAAAAACATGATAAAACTCTCTTATATGACCATCTATAAACAAATCTGAAATTAATTCATTAAAACTCTAAAAAGAAAAACAATTTACTCTAAGAGGAAGGAGAAGGCCATTACCCATCAAGCTTTGAAATTGATCATCAAAAAAGCAAGTACCTAGAGCTTATTCTTTTCCTTAATTTTAATCTAGTAGAAATCAGGTTTAGGATTCTCTTTCATGAACTTTCTCATTGGTCTAATTACATCTAATCATGATAGAATCGCAATCATGCATAAAGAATTCATTGTGGCCAATTAGTAACAAATATCTTATTTTTAGCATTATATTGTTTCTTGTATGTTCTTGTGTTCGTCTTTAGAGTATGCATGCATAAATATATGAATTTGATTCTTTCATGGCATCTGCAAAATTTTAATTATTTGAAAAGAATATTAAGAATCAGTTAAGGTTTAAGTTTTAGTCCTTTTATGTTTGATGGACGTGTTTTACATAATAGTTTTACATAATTATTTATGCATAATAAATTCTGAAAACTTTTGATATTATAATACAATGTTATATGAGAAATATTTGCTTTAGTGGACATGTGTAGTTTAATCTATGTAATCTTTTATTATAATAAAATCGCATTTAGACAATTTTTGAAAAAAAATTCAATTCTGAAAATTTTGTCTAGTCGGCTATTTTGAAAATTCTATTTTAGTCCTGAAATATTACTGTTTAGCCTATGAAATTTCTGAAAATTATTTTCAAACCTGAAATATTATTGTTTAGTCCCTGAATATTCTTGAATTCTGTTTTAGTCCTGAATAAATGTTGTTTAGCCCCCTGTAACTTCAAAACTTTTTCCAACGCTGAAAGATTACTGTTTAGTCCTTAAATATTTTTCTGAAAAGCAATTAGGTTCAATTTACCAGTTTAAAAGCATACTTTCATTTTTTTCTTACTTACAGTTTTATAGAAAAGCCCCTAATGTTTATTGTAATAATATTTTATATAAAATTACTTTATATAGTAATAATAATTTATGAAAGATTACTTTTAATACATGTTTTGATTTTATAAAATATTTTCTAAAACTAATTTAAAATTGATATTTAGAGTACCCAAACCAAAATCTTTACTAAATTATATTTCTAATCCCTAAATTTAAATCATGAACTTGATGGTAGATATATTATGACATGTTATTATTTAGATTCTCACACATGTTATTGATTTTACGTCAAGTTAATTACTAGTATGAGCCATGCTTGAACAAATTGTTGTATGATAACAAATAACCGACATGATTGATCTTGTTCACACAGAAAGACACCATAATATAAAAATTATAATATGAACATCTTGGACATGAACACATGATCATGAATATGAACATGAACACAAAAGTTTAAATGGAAAGATAAATGCTTGCGTGGAACAGGTACTTAGAATTACTTGAGAAAGTGGTACATGGTGATTATATGGGCTTGATATGGACATGGTGGCATGATTGTTCTTGCCTCCTTAGTGCTATCAGTCTTTCAACATTAGACCAATATTGTGTTGGCCCAAAGGCCCATCACTCTAGTTTTGATGATGATCAACTCATGTAGTTATAGTACTAATGATCTTGTGTTTAATTAGTGACAGATTTATGATCAAGATCTTAGTAGGTGCATAGCTTCAACAAAGGATTTAAAGTCATGTTTTGGAGCTAGCACCGGTTGATTCACGAGCCTATGCATCAAGACAACATCAAGAGTTGGGCTCGTTGGATCGTGTTTGGACCAAGTCTAGAAGATGAGAAGGCTTCAAGTGAAGACTTCAAGAAGATGAAGACTTGTGTCTAGGTATAAGATTTTTATTTTTTAGATAAAATGTAAAGGATAGAATAGTTGGTGGATTGCTCAAGTACATATACACACACACTCTTGATAGTTTTGTTTTTTACAAAAGATTTTTACTTTGAAAAATACTTTTTGGTTTTTGGAATTTCTTATATGCATGTCTTTTATCCAAAATCAAGTTTAGAGCTTAATGTCAAAAACATAGATATCTTATTTGTGTAGTGGATCATATCCATACACACTATGCTTTAATGAATTCAAAATATCTTGTTTTTGTATCATGAAGAAGTTTGGAAAATAAGTTTTAGAAAAATACAAGTTTTCAATTGAACCAATATTTCCAAGTTACAAAAATAGTCCAAATCATTTGTAACATGCCTTGATTTTGTGCAAGCATGTTTGTTTATCAAAGTATATTGGTAAAACTATTTTTGTATATT
The DNA here is from genome assembly GCA_038442645.1 of Agave tequilana. Classification (NCBI taxonomy): domain Eukaryota; kingdom Viridiplantae; phylum Streptophyta; class Magnoliopsida; order Asparagales; family Asparagaceae; genus Agave; species Agave tequilana. The sequence goes on along the minus strand of JAVJIF010015479.1, from coordinate 66,660 downwards.
TTTCAGTATTTTATGAGATTTTTATGTGAGCCAAAAGACCAAGTTTTTAATCCCTAGTTCAGACCTGACCTGGCTTCAGCCGGTCGACCGACCCGGTCGACCGACGTGCACAAACGTGCACGCCAGTTCTGCAGGATGGCCGGCTGACCGACCCGGTCGACCGTCCAGAGAGTTCTGCTCTCTGGAAAGGCCCCGGCCGACCGCGCGGTCGACCGGACAGATAGATTGCTCTCTGTATCCTGGCTCGGTCGACCGGCCGGTAGACCGATGGCTCAAACGGTCTGAAATATGACCGTTGGCCGGTCGGCCAGACGGTCGACCGACAGGCCTGACAGAACCCCAACGGCTAGTTTTTCTGAGCCTATAAATTTGGGGTTTGGGCATTGTTTTCATCAAGATTTGGAGAGTATTTTTGAGCCAGTTTTTCCAATCCTTTTCAGAGGTTTTTCTCCACAAATTTGAGAGCAAACATTTCCTATCAAAAGGGAAGATTTTATCAAGAGTGTTAAAAGAGATTCTTTGAGTTTTCCTCCACCATCTCTTTCCTTGTTTTTCTCACACAAACACTTGAGCTATCCATTGATTATTCATTCTATAGGAGTGTTGTAGTAAGAGTGTTTATTGGTGATCAAAGTGTTTAGATCACCAAGAGATCTTTTCTTGTTTCTTGAGGAGGCGGACGAGTACGTTCGCGGTTGTTTCGAGTTCGGGTGCGAACTCTTGGTTTGAGGTGCGGCCTCGGCGAGCTTGTGGGGCTTGCGTGTGTACGGGCTAGAGAGTCCGAGAGCTTGTAGGTGTTGCGGCACCGGGTGATCCATTAGGATCGATTATAGTGGAAATCCTTCGTGTGTCGAAGGCGGGGATGTAGAGCAAGTGTGCTCGAACCTCGAAACAAATCCCTTGTGTTGCGATTGCTCACTCTCTCTCTCTCTCTTTGTCTCTTGTTTATATCTTGCATGCTATTGCTTGTCTTATCTTTACATGCTTGATATATTGTGTGCTTAATTGTTATACTTGCTTGGGATTGTTTGCTAACACTTGTATTTAACCAAGAGAGCCAACGCGGCACCTCAACCCTTATCAAGGGGAATCTAGAGGAGTTTGTCCAGAGCCCTTCACGGGGAATTCGACAACACTCTTGTGCTATACGTGGTGTTTAGTGTAAGGGTTTAGTTTAGGTCATAATAGTTTATATTTCCGCATTATTTGGCATTAAGTGACCATTAGATTAGCCATCACCTATTCACCCCCCTCTAGGTGAACTTACATATTGTCCCGCCTGTCCTACCAGTTTCATGGCAGCGAAACGGACTCGCCGCTCTTGGGACATCTCGTACCACTTGAAATAACGCTCTAGACTCATTACCCAATCAAGTTAATATTGTGGGTCTAAGCGGCCGTCAAAATTCGATACGTCGACTTTGATGCTTTTCAGTTACCGTTCATCCTCATCGTATCGATTGTAATTCCTGTTTATCCTCTCCTCTCGACGATTATTAAGTTGACGCTCTTCATTACGAGAGCCATCATGACGTTCCACTTCCAATCTATCCATTATCTGACCTAAGGTGTTCATTTGGGCCTTAATTTCTTCAAGAGTTTTGAGAATTTCAAGAGTCATCTAATCTGTGGTGAGGTGATACCAGACGAAGAAGCATTGAGATCCATGTCTGTATTGGGTTCAACTAAGTCGTAGACTTTACCACTACGAGTATGCATGCACGGTTACTTTTTTTTATTATAATTATTATCTAAATGATGAATTTATGATAAGTTTTTTTTTATATATAATAATATGCAATCTATTATTTTCTATATGACTAACAAACTCTAATGCAACAGTGCAGGATGATGCAGAAGGTGCGGAGGATGAGCAATAATTCAGTAAAGTAAAGCGCACAATAAGACGAATGAATTGCTAGCAAACTCAAGAGTGTAAAATAGAGATTGTGTTGTAGAAAAAAAAGAAATTTGCAATTTAGACCTCAATATTTTGTAAAATATTAATTGTATTCAATTGTTGATATCCACTATGTATTAGTGGTCCCTAAAGTGATATAAAGATGTCGCAAATAAGGGCCAAGCAGATACACACGCTCACTATGTGTGGGTGGCAGATAATCGACGAACGTACGGTGACAGAATCGAATCAAAGTGGTATCCAAACTTTCAGTTCAAGAAATTTATACCTGAATTCTGCTTGCCTGCCTGGGTAGTCAAAAAGAGTTCCAGTCGGGCCCCGGGTCACTGAAAAATGCACTAGCGTGCTTGAGATTGCTTCAGGCTTCGGACTGTAGCTCGCGGAGTGAGTTGAATCTGAATGTGATCCACTAATCCGAATCAAAACTCGGAATCAGATCTGGATCAAAATCTCAGATCACGGCTGCTGGTGTTGGTTGCGTGTGTGAAGTTCAAATCACACTCCAAATCCCCAATTAGAATTCCAAATCAGATTGATTTTGAATTCGCTCGGGAGAGGATCTCGACGATGGCGAGGATGTCAGAGAAGCGGCAGAGATCTTGCGGAGGCGGAGATCTTGCGTGAGGATATTGAAGCGAGGATGTCGATGGCCGTGGTGGTGCCGTGGTGGTGATGATGTTGTTGACCAACGACTTGGAGATGCGGCTGAGATCTGGAGGTTGATGGAGCACGTTCCTTTGCTCTTGATGGCGGAAGAGATCTCGCTGTAGTGGGTGATGGAGATCTGTGCGTCGATCTGGACGAAATGAAGACGCAAAGCTTGTCGCCGACTCCGTTGAAAGATCGATGGAGGAGTTGAGAGAGAGAGAGAGGGGCAACGAGATGATGAAGGGGAAAAAAAGGAAAGAGATGGCGGAGGGCTGAGGAGCAGAGAAAGGGAAAGGAGAGGTCCCTTTCTTTCCCGTTTTTTTTTTATTGCGGCGCTGATTGGTGGGAGGTGGGAGGAGAAAAATAGGGGGTTAGATTTAAAGAGAATTTTGTGGATTTTGATTTTGGAAAAATTAAGGATTTAAGTTCTAATACTAAGGGCGTGTTTGTTTTGCCGCAAAACGCAAGTCGTAAAACTTCTTTTTCATTTTCCGTTGTTTGTTTCGCTGAAAAACAAGTTGCAAAATGCAACTCTTCTTTTCCCACTTGCAGTTGCTACAGTTAAATTTGTGGTCATGTAAATTTCACTTTTACACTCATATTTTCCCACTTGCAGTTGCTACAGTTAATTTTGTGGTCATGTAACTCTCACTTTTACAGTTCAAACTGTTACCTGATAATCAATATATAATTTAATATTATTAAATATTTAATATTTTAAATAGTGTTCAATTTCTTATTTAATTATTTAATTATTTTATATTTTTTTTAATCTTTAAATTTTTTGTGTTTTTAATATTGTTTTAATATTTAATATTTACTTTTTATTTAATATTTTATTTAATATTTTATTTAATACTTTATTATTTTATTAATACTTATTCCATTTTTAATTATTTTATCTAGTGTTAATATTTTATTAATGTAACAATATTATACTTTACTATATATTTAATTATTTATTTTTTAATATAAAAAATTATTTTATTAATATCATAATATATTTTATTATTATATTAATATTTTCTTATGTTAATATTGTAATAATAATTCAGTATAATAATACTATAATGATAATTTAATATTAAATTATAATTATATTTTACTTTGTTAATTTTATATTTCTAAAATATTACAGTAATATTATAATAAAATTTATATTATAATAATTTTCAATTATTTTAATATTATAATATTATACTATATTTTATTATTTTTGTAAGATTTTTTAATATTTATATTTTATTAGTATTCTTAAAATTTTATTAATGTTCTTTAGATTTTCTTAAAATTTTATATTATTATTTAGTTAATATTTTAGTAATATTTTACTATTTATACTAATATTTTATTAATATTATTGTTATAAATAAAATATTAAGATTATTAATTTTTTATCTCAAATTTATTAATACAATTTAATTTGTAATAGTAGATTTAATTTAATAGTCTTTATAATATTTAAATCACTGTTACAGTTAATTTTGTGGTCAATTTTTTCACTTACACTTTTACATTACCAACCAAACACCGTAAAACACAATATACTTTACCATTTACCCTTTCACTTTATCAACTAAATACCGTAAAACACAATATATTTTCTCTGCTATAATTCACTTTTTCTATTCTCATTTTACGACTTACGACTTGCGACGTTTTGCAACGAAACAAACAGGCCCTAAGATGATGAGAAACCGGGCGGGATTCTGTCCTTAGGATTTCCACACAGCCTACAAAGCTTTAAAAGTAATTTTAATTCATTAAAATAACAATACTACTCTTGGCCTTAAATAGTCATACATCAGCAGAGATATCCCATGACAACCGATATGGGATTAAAAGAAACAACCAAATAAAAATTACAATAAAAGGGAAAAAGAAATGTAGCTTGAATTCCCCGCTCTAATCGAACCAAACTGGAAGAGTGCGACGACGTCTCCTAGTATAGAATCGCAATCCTGAAGGGATGTCCCCATCAGCTAACCTGCCATTGGCAACACAAGCATTTACATTCAATGTTTGCATCATGCCTGGTTAATCGTTGTTTCTTTCCCTTCCCAATCCCCATCAGCGACATCTATATGAGAAAATTCCTTAACTATACCCGATTATTTTGCTTTCACAAGATTTTTTTAATTTAAAAGTTTTAGTCAAAACCTTTGGATGAAATTATTGGATCACCACATAATTAGAATAATACAGAACCTCATTTCTACAATACATGACCTCATGGCAGTCTATGAGAGAGAATTTTTTTAAATAATCCCAATTAAATTGGATAAATAAAGAAGATGAAATTGAATTGTAGTTATTGCTCTAAGAGGTGGTTTTTTATATTATGAAAAAGATTATTTATATTAAATGATTAACAAATTAAGAAGTTTGTTCTTTCTAAATGAATCAAATGGACAACTCGAAACATCTCATATAACTAAGGGATGCACATTTCTATATCATTGTGTCTTGAACTTTTGATTGGCCTTGTTTTTAGGAGGGGTCTTATCAATTCTACAGGATTTTAGTCTTGACATGTTTTAATGAAGTTGTAACTAGATCTTTTCTTCAATTGACTAAAAGTTTAATCAAAGAAATGATTACTCAAAACTATACAAATAGACTTCCATGTAAATGGAAAAAAATAGAATATAGCCATCAGTAAAGCTAACCAAAAAAAAAGAGTCTATAATCATGGCATCAAAAATATATTATGCTGAGACAAGAAATATATTATTTAAATGGTTTACATGATCTCAATTCAAATGGTTTACACAATCTCTTTATTTTTCAGAGGTGATACTGCTCTTCCATCAAAATATTCATAAACAAATTTCTCTACTATTGTACTAAAAGAGAGGAAGATAATAGACAATCTTTTCTCAGATACAAATGTCGTAAATTGAAACAACAAAATACCAGTAAATGTACTAAATCTGTGGGAATGAAACAAAATATATCATTTATTATTAGGAAACAAATAACAAATATATCTGATGTCCAGGGGTAATTGGTGGACGTCCATTTATTGCTTGTTATAAAATAAAAAACTATGAGAAGAAATCCTAAATTTTTTAATGGTCCATCGCATGGTAGAACTACGAGAAGGGGATCACTGCCGCCGTGTGATTCTCCCCCTGAGGGTACGCTGGCAGTCGGCGGCGAAGCCCTTTACTTTTGGTATTGTTTTCCTCCCTTTTTCTTTTTTTTTCTTTCTGTTGGTGATTGTGTTTTGTGCTCTTTATCCATTGAAAGCCCGTGTTTATAGCTTAAACCCTAAGCTGTTCTCCATGTGATTACAACTCCATTCTCTTAGCTCTTACTCTAAATCGAATCAGCTTATAATCAACTTTCACGTAGTCCTATGGTTCTTGTTTTTTTTAACTATTGCTCACCGGAAGTAATTTTATGAGATTATAGTAACTTAAATCAAACATCGGGATCTCTTTAACTAACCACAATTCGTTGTATGGTCAGTTTTTTATTTTTTGCTTTTATTTTTTAACATTCAAATATAAGGTTTCCTGAAGTTGGTTTCAAAATTTTCAATTGACCTACTTTTTGTTTCAATTCAATAAAGTTTGTGGTCAATAGCCGCTTTGATTTCGGCGTGCAAGCCTGTCTGCGAAAATGTTTTTAATACTGATTGTATAATCGCAGGGTGAGAACTTGAAAAGATACAGTAGTCAGATATGTAATTATGTTATGCTGCTTTCACCATTGTATGCAATCTAGTTATATGTTTTTTGTCAAATTTTCACTATTATCATTTACTTTACCTAGTTGTTTCTTAAGGATTTAGTTCTTTTGATTCATCTGCAGAAGCAGCTTCACCTTCATTCTGATTAAACCAAATGTATTGAATAAACATGCTAATTGATGTGGTTTTTTTTTTTGTTGGGCAGGAAAATGAAGGCGACAAAACCAAATGCTGCACCTGAAATTATATATGATCCTTCTAGCCACTCCCGTAGATCTCGTCCTGGAGCATCTGCGAATGGAAGGAGCAACTTCATGGTATTATCAGCTATCTTAAAACCCTTTGTTTAAGATCGATAAAGTTTTTTACTTAGTATTTAGTATTAGCATACCGGAATTTATCAGTAGCCTTTTCTCTTATCCTTGTGACATGGATGGTGTTATGATGTTATGGAGTTGGGTCCAAGAAATCTTTAAAATGTTCAGTTGTTAATGGTATATGCATAATGCATGTTTCTACTGTCAATTGAGTTTCTTTTTTACTCTGAAAACTCTCAAATTTCAATAAATTCTGGAAAACTGATATTGTGGGTGCCTTTGCAATGCAACATTTCGATTTAAGAGATCCTCAATAGAGTGATAAAATGTATGTTCCAAACAAATGGCACAAAATTGAAGAAAATTGAGAAAGCCTTTTAACTTTGACCTCTTGTGTGTTACCTTTGAACTTTCAAAACGTTGAAAATCTTCTACATTTCTTTTGATCCAATATAGAGAATCAAGTTAAATGCAAATGACAAAAAAATGATATCATATTGAAGATCTTCTTTCTAACAGAGAAAATATTTGAAAATGATGCTTGTTGATCATATATTGAAGGGTGTGAGCAATAAAGAGATTATCTATGTTTCGAACATCCTAGATTGTACTTCATTGCTTGCATTTGCCAAAAGACCTGCTCTAGTGTTGGTTTAATCTCTGAGGTCATTCTGGACTTAAAAAATAGCATGGTCAATTTCTGGCAGCTTGTTAAGGATCCAAGTTTGAGAGTCTTTCCTACTTGGAAACTGAGAAAACATTCATCTGAGGGTTTATCTTATGGAAGATGCATCCAAAGCTCAGGACATCCATACAAGAAGCCAGCGAGAAATTCATTTTGGACGAATCTGTTTTTAACGGAGAGATACTTCACCATTTGTTCCATTCTTTCGTCTTTTTCCTCAATTATTCCTCCTCTTTCTCCTATCAAACCATAGTTCTGATTGTAGCTATTCCTTGGTTTAGATCACTCCGAGATGGTCATTTAACTGTATAGCTAGTCTCAAACAGGTCTTCACATCCTTGGCAATTCATCTAATTTATGAAAGTGTTGAGCACTATTTGTTTCTATGTTACTGTTACATAGATTCTTCGCACTATCAGTGAGCTGTCCAGTGATGGATGCTGCGCAACACTGATATTGTTACTGACTTTTTTAATTTTTTTTTCCTGTATTCTTGTTATAACTTAAGGAGAATGTTAATGTCCCATTTTCAAATTGTCAATAAATTCAATATCTGCGTTCCTGTCCCTTATTTCCCAGTAGTATAATCAATTCACTTAATGTCTTAAAATTTCTTGACATACTTCCCCACCTTATGATGTTTAGGGTAAGAAAAGTTAATAAAATGATAAATGATTCACATTTATCAGCCAGTCAAGTATTTAATATCTTATATTCATGAAAAATAAATGCAATTTTCATGTCTTGAATCAGCTATGATGTCAAAAAGAACTAAATGTAAGACACACATCGCGCACACACACACACATCCATCCTGGTTGGTTCAATCCTATTTTGACCTTAGGAGAATCTGAGGACAACTATTTGACATCTAGAGCAATATCCACTTCCTAGCTACATGGATCTATTATAAAATGTTGATGATATAAGATTAAATGTGTAGGAGAAAAAAACCAATCGCAAACACCAGAGAATTACGTACCCGATGGAGAAAAACCATGGTGCAGAGAGAAAGAATTCACTAAATCAGGGAAATTACAATGAGTTCTCAATGTTCTATTACAACTTCAACTCTCTAGGGTTCGATCCTCTGCAAAGGAGGAAGAAATTGGCTCTTATAGCTGAGGGTTAATGAGCTGAGGCGTGATTTTCGAGATCTTCGCTTATGGATCAGCCCATAATCGTAACTGCACGTAACACTCCAGCTGCAATTGGTAGAGTGGTGCGTGATCTTCGGGGATCGCACTGGCTGGCGAGGACAACGGCTTAGATGCGCAGTTATCGCCCACTACGTGCTAAGTTGTTGCAACCGTCTTGTTAGCCAGGTGGTTGGGTAACATCAGCTGGATTAGATCGAATCTGAAACCTCCATGATCTGTGAGATTTGCCAGGTGTCGCGATCTCGCAAATGTCATAATTTTGACCACTACAAATTCATACAATTTGGTTGTGTTAAATTGTTGTCCCACTCTCATCTAGATGCTGCTTTCTATGTTATATGAACAGTTGATTGTGTTCCTGTAATTTAATAGTCTTGATCCAGGCTTCTCCAGTCTCCGATACTGTTTAAGAGTTTTTGCTGAACTTCAAACTCTCTCCATTGGCAATAACTACCAACCTTGTGCTTTTATAGAATCACCTGTACTTAACATATACTTGATATATTCTCAGTTTGTACCAGACAGAGTTGAAGTACCGGTCATTGGTTACTGAGTTTAGAAGTTGTATATTAATTATCGTCCACTAAGATTGTTCAAGTTGACATCAGAGGAACATAGAAGGCTGCTGGTTTCAACATGTTGCTTAACCTATATTAATTGCTTCCACAGTGAACTTTATTGTGCTAAACAGCAGCTGGTCCTCTTACAATTTGCATTGTTCTGTGTACGATGAATGTGATGACGGAACTAGTGGCGGATATTAATTGCTGATATTAATCGCTTGTTTCAACTCCTGCTTTATATACATAATAATGAATCAGTTTGCTAATTCATTAAATCTACTTTGTGGACATTACCTTGAGCTGCTACTATATAGACTTGTACTTTCTTCTCTAGATAAAAACATTTTGATATGTCACTCTTTCTAATTTCAAGTTGGTTAATTGTTTGAGTTTGTCGTACCTAATTCATCCCCTAGCTTATGGCTTCTTTTGATTAAAATTTTCCTCTTCTTGCAGTCCACAAACCGTACAGATATTTCACACGGCAAATCAATGTCTAAAACATCTGCAAATCAACAGGACAGTGTGAATGAGGAAATAGATATAAACAGGATATTAAAGGACATTCAGTACTTAGGTAATTTTTTCAAACAATGACCTCAACTTCTGATCTGTTTGTTTCCCCTTGTACATATCATATTTTGAGATCTTTATTATCATTCCTTATACCAGCTGAAAATTTATTCTTTCATGTTATCTTGACAAAATTATGTAGATCGTCACAAATATGCTGAATAAAAGGCATATTGTTTACTTCTAAAACCATCTATTATATAGAAAAAACAGCTGGAGTTTTCCTTTTATATTTTCATAGTAAATGTGCCAATCTTTTCCATTCGTTCTCTATTATTATTACTTGTTAATACCAGCCTTACCTAATTCACTACATTCTCCCCTGGAATTTGCGGTCCAGTTCATCCATTTCAATTCGCGGCTTGTTCCTAATTTGGGTCACTAAACTAGCAACCCAAGAAATTATAACTGATTGCTTCAATGGCCTCTTTCAATGTATTTTGCTCTAGTGTTTTGCTTTTTTATTTGCACTTTTCAAAATTAAGTTGTGGTTTTAAAGTTTGGAGTTTGAGCTTTGCGCTTTGATTTTTTATGGTAATTAGAGTTATGATAGTGTTTCTTAAGTAAAGTAGTTTGCTTTCTATTTTTCGAATAAGTATGAAGGGATTATAATACTTAAGTTTACATGTCTTGATGATAGTTATCAGATCGTGATTCATATAATTTTTTTTTTCTCGATCGGTATCATATCGTGTATTGTACCGTAACAACTCATGCTATATAATTAATCAATTAAGCATGCAATATCGCAAAAATATGGGAAAATTTAAACATAAATCAATGACTAACCAAGGAGAAATGCTAATAACCCAAAACATGTACCGTGTATAAGTATATATATACACAAATCTTTAAACATAAATCAGTAACTAACCAGGGAGAAATGCTAATAACCAAAATTGAATTGTGTATAAGTATATATACAAATCTTTCTTCCAATTTGGGGAGTAATAACCATCACACCACAATCAAAAAGCAGCAGAATACAAATCCTTAATCAGACACTTATGGTATAAATAAGCTTTTTTTAAATTTGTTGTTGTTGAAATAAAGAGAAGCGACAACAATAACACATAATAAAGCCAACTAGTCCCAATCATTATGCCAATACAGAATTCGTTAAGCTGACGATTAAACAATCCACAATTATATATCAGATTCTGGATTGCACTGATATACAAGGATAGAGAGATTAAACACACACACAGACACACACAGAGCTAGGCTAGGCTCGAAGATGGTGAGATTTCTCATGGCTATAGTTGAGGGATCAAAAAGGAAGACAAGGAAGGAAGGAGAAGAGAAGATCGAGCGGAGAAAACCCTAATTATCAGGTCCTCACAGTTTATATCTAGAGGTGGCAAAATGGGTCTCGACTTGATTGGTCATGCCTGAATCCAACCTAAATGTTTGGGTATGGGTCAACCCTTAATCGATTTCGGGTTGACATCGGGTTCAACATGTTTGACCTGTTAATTAATTGGGTTGGGTTAAGGGTGTGACCCAACTCGATTGACCCGAATACTGTTTTATATATTTTATATAACTTAACAGTTACCATTTGAATGTTAAGCAAAATGGTTAGGTTTCTCAACTTTCTTCTAGTGGAGAGCGCTTTGAAGCTTGGGAAAGACAAAATTTTCATCTTTTGCAAAAAATTGAACAGCACATGGCTGTTAAATGGGTTACGTGAGTCAGATTCGGGTAACCCGATTGGCAGTCAGATCGAGCCCCAGGTTTTAAACACATGACCTGATTAGTAATAATCGGGTCGGGTTCGGGATGTTACAGAGGCTGGGTCAAAATTAACCTGAACGTGACCTGACCGGATTACCAACGCTATTTATATCCCATAGGCTAAGAAATAATAGACTTGAAACCAGAATAAAACCTAAACATCCAATTGCAATTCGAAGTTAACATATTGGGCAGTACAAAGTTTGTATCTATTGTAATATTGTAGGATACATATCATATATTGACACTTATATTCTTGACAAGTGTATGAAGATCTCTTATCTCTGTGTGTGCACACAAATATTACATGCGTAATTATTTTTTGCTCTTGGCTTTATGTATGCCTTAGAGTTGAATGAAATCCTGATGCAAAAACATCACATTGACCTTCTTCTGGACTTTTTTTGCTAGTTTAGGAGAATTTAATGGACAACTCTGGTCATTTAGGATCCACGAATGCGTGTTCATTATATTTTTTTTCATCAACTCTTCCAAATTGAAAACCAATTTGTTGCCATTTTAACTAAATCCTAAATATCCCAGTCCTAAACACACATCCACACGCAGGTAAGCAAATACTTGTGCATTACATGGTTATCTGAAAGCTAAGATATTTGAAGAAAAAATAATTGTAGTCACAAATATTTATTTTAATTATTTTAAAGAAGTTTTATTCTAATATTGCTAACTAACTTAAAATATATATTTAATTTATACATGCATTATTTTTTTGGGTAGTTAGTCTTACTTATAATCTAACATGTTTTCTTGAAATAAATTTGGGTATATTTATTTGTTTTAATTCCTATGAAATTTATTGTTAAAAAACCTATGAGATTTAAATAAAGGACACAAAAATTAGATTAAATTTATTTAGTTCAATTTCTATGTGATTTAAATAGTTGTAGAATGTTTTATGTATCTAAATAGGAACATAAGTTTTAGGTTTCACTAAAAAGTAATCAATCTTAAGAAAATAATAATTTTTTAATAAAGCTAATTAAATAAGGATTCTCATCTCTAATAATTTAGTTATGAATTGATGAGTTTCCCGACTAATGAAACTAATTGAAACTCTAATTTGATAGGCTTTCTTTTTAATGAGAAATTTTAGAGTGATGGTGAATGCACCCATAAGCATTGAAATTAATCTTTAACATCCATATACCATACAGAAGAAAACATGACATAAGTCAATCACACATCCAATCTTAACTTTGGCCACATGTCGGTCTCCAAATATAGCTACCTGACAAACTACGATTATATGATAAAAAAAGTGAGTTGATAATATCATAATAATGTCAAAACAAATTATGTGCCAGTTATCCAGAACTAATATGATTTATAAAAAATATATATATAAAAAATAAACCTTGTTAAGAGTCTAGCTTATGTGGGAGGATTAACCATAATAGTCTTTGACTTCAAAACAAAGTTTGAGATTGTTCCTAAAAAGAGAGACTGTCTAAGTTAGTACCTCTATGTTTTTTTTTTTAATGCTTTACAGATGAAAGTCTAGGAGAATTGTGTCACTTGTTTAATGAAAATTATGCACATCTTGACTGAAAACGTCCTATATCCTTTTCATGATTCAAACCGACAAAACTTATTCTCTTAAAGCAAATTAAATGGATATATATTCACAATTTTATGATTTCACAGTCCTTTTCTTTTCTTTCGTTTTATTTCTTTTTATTTGTTTGCAAATAGTGATTTTGATCTACCTGTACCGTAAAGACTCATGCAATGCAGATGTTAGGAATTTCAAAAGAAAATTGAAAGTTCTAGTTCATAGGCCCTGTACCAACGTAATGTCAATAAGTAGTTTCATTTAAATAACCCAAAACTGACATGTACAAATCCATGAACAATAGAAATAGGCTTTTCAACATCTATTTATTGCACATATTTCCAAATATAGACTACATGATCAGAAATATATTACACATATAACCTAAAATTCAGTGTCGTCTGTAATTTCAAAATATAAATACATAGCATAATTAAACAAAAGAATATATATAATAAGCTAAAACGGAGTACATGTCAAGCAACTAAGTTCAACATCAGAGTATTCAGGAGGAAGAACAGAGCGAGGGAAAGGCGCATTATGGAGGGAGTCGGGACCAACTGAACTTCAGTACTACTGCTTGCTAACTGTTTTGCTTCCCTGCCCGTTCCGACTGCTAAATATATTGAGCTTTGGTTTTGAAGAATAGTTTTAGATCTCTCCTGCAAAGAAAGAGGATAAGACATTAGCAACTTCATGGTTTTAGTAAAAAATACTAACTAAAGGCATTTTAGTGAATAGTTATGCACCTTTTAGCTTTAGACTTGACAAAGCTCAACGTTTTGTAGCAGTAACATTAGTAAATAATATTTTTAGGAGAGAAGTAAAAAAATAATCAAGTTGGTATATTAATCAAATTGCAAGATACTGGTTCATGGTAATTAACTTCACTAAGATTGCTACAAAGAAATCAACTTTGATTTTAGCAGTTAATGGAACTTTTTCATTCTACCAGTGTACAGTAATAATATACATAGTTCTAAGCATATATCCGATCATGTATATTCAACTTTCTAAATCCTTATAACACATGACAAATATGAACTTTTGATGATAAAGCGAAGAATAATAGTGATGAGCATGAATAACTATGCAAAAGTAGAAGAGCTATGGAGTTGCAAAACAATGTCTCGACAACAAAAAAAATGGGTTAGAATATTTTTTGACTAAGGTGACGCTCATTCTTTAAGTTTCGAAGATCCGTTAGTTTTAGTATCATTGATCACTAAGCTATACTTTGTTGATAAATCAGTTTGTTCTCTCGAAGAGCTTCTACTTGATTTAATTCTAGTAAAATAATGGTGACAACCCATTTTAAGTATTAACATAACCAAAGGAAGAAGCAGAATAGACAAAATGACTTGTAAGAGCCTAAAACAGTAATTATTTTGTACTACTTCTCATAATGGTCATAACTTGTGGATATCATCCATATTAGAACAGAGGAAAGTATAGAGCATATAGCATAAACTAAAGAAAGATGAATGACCCATATGCAAAAGATGAATTAAATTACTTAAAATGTTCATGCCATAAGAAACCATCCTTATTATTCTAAATGGACATATATAAAAAATTTTAACTTGCTTCTAGTCGATAGCTAAGAAAGTTGAAGTTAGAAATGGAAAAGATTTGCTATATAAAGTTCATGATCCATTTCCAAAAAATAAAAAAATGAACAAATTCACAATGTTGCTCCCTGTCTTCCCATTATAGGACTCATAATGAATTGGAATCAAACAACACCGTCATTTATTAAAGAAATTAACAAAAAGAATATAGAATAAAGGAAAAGGAAATAAATTACAAAACACTAAGGATATGAAAATACAGGAAATATAAATATCATCTTTCAATCTTTGGTGGAGATTTGTCATGATAATAGTTGATGTTTTCTTTTTTAGATGAAAAGCATATGTTGATTTCAAAAAATTAATCTAAAAGTTCATATAAGGGCAGAACTTAAAATGAGAAGTCTTTAAAAAGAAGAAAGAAGAAAAGAGATGGCCAAGAACTTAGCAACAGTACACTCCGAGAACATTCTACAAACAAAATAATATCTACTCAATGGCCAATTTGACAATATCTATGTATATTTTGTGCGTGGAACAGACTGATACGACACCATCCAACCAGCCAATGTGTGGTTGGTTCTTGACTGTAGGTCGGTTGTTGAAGCGAGGATTGGAAGAGGAGGAGGAGGAGATGGATGTTGAGGTGGCCCGACTCGTCAACCGGCATCACCGGAGGCAGCTTCCTCATTTTGTCGCGTGTGTGATACACGAGGTACCTCCACTTGACCTTCTCCATGGCTTCTAAGGGATTTTGGCCGTGGTGGAACAGGCCGATGGAGACGAACTTGGGGTCGTAGGGAGTCCGTTCTTCACCGGAGAAGTGGAGTCTGTAGATGGTGCATGAGTAGTTGAGCCCAGGCTCGTTGTCAAGGGGAGCTTTTTCTCCATGGAAAGCACCAAAGGATCACTTTCTTTTGCAAGCATTGCCATTTTGATTTCTTTCTTGGTTTGATCTTTGTTGAGATGAAAAGAGTTTATACTAGTAAACCGCGACGCCGTGTGAAAATCGAGCGCTGAAGGAGGGGGGCTGGAGGTGGAAGAGGAAGGCGGGTGTTGGTGGTTGGGTCTCTCTCTCTGCGCGGAGGTGAAGACGGACAGACAGACGGACACCATTCATGAAGGAGTCGCCGGAGAAATCTTGCTTCGCTGGGTTTGATTAAGATTGAAGAGAGTTTCTTGGATGATTTTTATACGAAGAGCTTGACTTAGGCAGAGTGTTTGATTATGTAGCTGCCCGGTTTTAACAAGGAGACCATAACTCGCCCATTTTGTTTTCTAATTTTTGAATGCAGAGTTCGGATCCAAGTCTTTTTTTACACAAGGACTGTGCACACGAAAGGAAATGAACTATCAAAGAAACAATAAACTAACAAAAGACCTAAAGGTTAAGCAACTGGATTCGAGGTCCAAAAGTCTTAACAGGAAAAAATTTATTTGGAAGTCCTTCACTTCAGCCTGTCATTTTATGTTATTACGTCGACAAATTTCTTTAGCATAACAGCATAAAAACCTCAGTTTAGATACAAGCTGAGTACTGAGGCAGAGTGATTCAATATCGACAACGCAATACAGCATAGTTGATTCCCAAAGAAAACCAAAATGTACATAATACATAAAATGGAGAACTATTTGTTGATCCTGCTTTCAATTCACATGAGCATAAAACATAATGCCTACAAACAGTAACTTCAAATTGTTCACACAAACGTAAACACCTTTCACCATGCAGATTTCTTTGCGTTTGTGGCCAAAGCTTCTCCAACATCATTTGTTTCGAGCACGAAAATAACAAGATAAGCAAAATTATGGCAGGAAAAAATTAATAAGCTGACCAAATCCTCAGACGAGAGTGGCTCCTCCCCAACAACTGCTTTCAAAGCCTGAACATCCTTCCCAATTGCATAATTGGCATACAACTGGAAAATTAAACAAACTAGTGTAAGCAAAAGCCGAACAGAAAAAAATGTCTGCATAGCACTATCCATGTGATTAGTTGATAATTAACCTGATTTGACACATCAGAATGATCACGGCGGGTCATGCCCTCACCAATAGCACTCTGGAAAAAAAAGAGAAATAACTCCATAATTGCTGACCACCTCCATATTTATTCAGAAGGCATACAATTAAGAAATGCAAGAGCTTCAAAAGCTCACCTTCATCAGTCGAGAGAGAGAGATGGAAGGACGTTGATAGGTGGATATATCTGTTGACATAAAAAAATGGAGTGCCTTCAAAACCCAATCTTCAAAAGACTGTATGCCACAAAGAATAAACAATGTTCCCCCCAAAGAAATAGTATGTAGAGGCGGCAAATGTGCCACCAGATTTGATCAGACCCCAATTATGCCTCCACCTGGACCTGAACTACTTATAAGCGGCTCGCCGAGGCCCGACCCAATATAGGAGCCGTTTGTTTCGTGTAAAAGTCCGTAATATATAAATGACTTACAACCCAATTACAACTACGTCGTTTGTTTGGACCGTAATTCATAAAAGACTTACACAACCCAATTACCACTCACTTGCAACTCAATTACCACTCACTTACAGCCCAGTTACAGTTAATTTTGTGGTCATGCAAATTTGTCTTATTTTTTATGTTAATATTAATTTTTTTTAATATTAGCATTTTTAATATTTACTTGCAATATTAAAACTTTTTAAATCACCAAATAGTTAATTTTGTGGTCAACTTTTTCACTTACAACTTACACATTACGACAACCAAACACCGTAAAACACAATACACTTTTTCACTTACAACTTTATATTACCAACCAAACACCATAAAGCTTACATGCATGTAACTCATTTACAACTGTAAAAGACATTAACAATTACGACTTACGAATTACGGCCAGTTACGACAACCAAACAGGCCCATAACCTGTTTATTCAATGGGCCAAATTCTGATTTATTCAAATTCTAAACTCATCAAAGGTTACAGGGCTGAAGTTTAGGCCCACAGCACAAGCCCCGTAATGACTATACTACATCTCTTTTGTTCTCCAGCTCCAGTTATTGTAGACATACGAGTCCTTTGTTTAAAAAAGACTTTTGAAGTCCGTGAAATTGTAGTCGAGTGCCAAGAGTTAACCCACACTAGACAAATAGACCACTTCACCAGTTGTGTGAAGAAGCATTACAACTAAAATATGTAATAACATAATTGATTCACATCAGTTTAAAACAGGTCAAAGAGACTGAACCGACACTCATTAAATGGGCCAGTCGAGTTAAGCTGTTTATGACGAAAATCAATCATGATCGACCAATACCCACCAACTTCAGGACCAGTTAGCAGGCAGTCAATATCTCTACTCCTACATGCCCATATCCTTAATGGTGATGCAGCATATGACTCTGGAAAAGAGATTGACTTTATATCTACTACATCTTTTAACCCCTATCCTCTCATAGTTGATGTGATCAGTATGTCCCCCGAAAAAAAGTAGTTTAAAAAGAGAGAATATAGAGTGACAGTACCTGTCGATTGTGGAGTTGCCTGTCAATGTATATCTGACCTTCAGTGATGTAACCAGTAAGATCAGGAGTCGGATGTGTGATATCTATTCAAGAATAATGAAGAATCAGCAAAAAGACAATGAACACTGCACTGTTTGAATTCATGAATTTAACAGAAGAAAAACAGAAGACTTGAAACTAATATTTGCATCAGCTCCCTAAGACCCATGACTCGACCATCCTTGTCATTGGTATATCATATATTAAATTTTATTATGTAAATGAAGATTACATGAAAAAAAAAGGTGTTCCCTGTAAATTACCATCATTAGGCATGGTTAAGATAAGGATTTGAGTGATGGAGCCTTTCCTTCCTTCTATACGCCCAGCACGTTCATATATTGTCGCCAGATCAGTGTACATGTACCCGGGATAACCACGTCTACCTGGCACCTCCTCTTGAGCAGCAGATACCTGGAACAACATGATAGTTTGCATAAAGCAAGCTGATCAACATAAAACTTAAAAAAGCGTAAAAAATGACAAAACAGTATAAAACATGATGAACGCTAAAAGACCATAGATGGTGTGGTTAAATGGAAGTTGGGAAATATTACAACAGAATTTTGGTCAGAGATGACAATAATAATTAATGTGGATGTAATTTAGAGAACAAGCAGCATTTAAGGTTTCCGAAAGATGAATGGTGCACATTTGTAAGCATGCACCAGCCCAGGCAAGCGAAATGTGTAAAAAAAGCCTAATGATGCTAAATTTAAAGCTACTGCCAGAAGAAAGGACAGCTCAATCCTGCCAAATACTCTTATTTGGTATTTCGATTTACACACGGTCTTGTGTGTAAGCAACTATGATGATGCTCTCTGACTTGAATCAGAAACTAATTGAGAGAAATGCAGCTAACAAGACAAAGGTATCAATGATCAAATATTTATGCTTATATATAACAGCTTCTGATGAGAATATTAGCAGGTTCCTTACCTCACGAAGAGCATCAGCATACGAGCTCATGTCTGTCAGGGTGACAAGGACATGCTTTCCACACTCATAAGCCAAATATTCTGCTGTAGTAAGAGCAATACGAGTATGTTCAATGGTGGGATCATTTGCCTGCAACGTGACCCATATTAGAAGGAAGAATGTAGGATTTCTGAACTGCTGACGAGATCTTAATTTTTGCAAGATTAAACTCATTATACACTTTACAGTACAAAAACTCGATGAGCTGTTAATAAGTAGAAGAAGATGAGATTAAGACAAGGCCTAGCTATGATACCAGGTTTAGGAAAAGAGTCATTATCTCCATAGAACCATTTTCTTCAAAATCACGTTTAAAAAAACTATGCGGTTTCCATGTTTACTCCCATAGCCGCAAAAATGATTGCAAAGTTGTCATCTCCCTCTCCACCCTATCCATACATATATCAAGGATAAAGAATTTAGTAAACTTTCCCATATTCTAAAATACTAATATTGAAAGTCAGTATGAAAACTACACAAAGTAGTGCACGTGATCATATGAATCTTGACCAGATAATCTAAAATAACCGTACTGAAAATCAAGATCTAGGAGAGAAATTACAACAGCAGAAAAACAAAATATACAAATCATAAGCGCAAAATTAAAATTGCTAGTTAGTATCCTTCTTCAGAAGGGCAATATTATGTTATATATATATATATATATATATATATATATATATATATATATATATATATATATATATAAAACATCTTCTAGCACAATAATAAAATTGCAATTTGACCAATTTGACTATCCAAAATAATGATATCCTTAAATTTAATAATTGTTAATGCAGTTCAAGATAAAAATACAATCTACTTGACAAGATGACATGTATGAATAAATGTCACCCAAGACCTCTTGCATTAAATAGATTATCAAAAGAATACAATTAAACTAACTGATATCTAGTTTAGGAAAGGTCAATGGGAAAAACATTATTTTTTTTTTACAAAAAAGAACCTTAAAAAAGAATAAACTTCATCTGGAAATAAGAAATATGGGATCAACATAAGGGGGACCAGCTCTCTCGTCCAAACCAACTTCAACACAAATGATTAGAATGCTTGAATCAACTTAGGCCTGAAAGATCAATTAATCAATAAGGAATTATCACTTTTCCACTCGTTATGCCTGTCCAATTGTTAAGTTGCATTGAGCATTTAATAACTGCAAAGGATCATGTAATACATAATATAAAAATCCAAAATCCTGTGACAATATCAAATAGATTATAGTAGATTATAGAGTACAAATGACCGCTCTCAGAAAGATTATAGAGTACAGGGGCGGAGCCAGATTTTTGTCTAGGTAAGGCACAACCTCAAGTCTATCGGTAAGTCTCAAAGACGCCATATATAGTAAACTACATGGATTATAGTTTTTTTTTACTAAACATGAAAAAAAGAAACATATGAACTAGAAGTTTCTTTATTACACAAATCATTTCTAATATTGTTCCTGTTATGCCTTAAAATTGATGAGTATTTAATTCTTTTTCCAATTTTTAAAACAATATATGAATAAAAAGTCATTTTATATTAAATTAATAATATATAAAAACAAAAAATATATTTCTAATAAATTTCAACAAGTCGGGCTAATGATACATTTCCTAACTACTTATACAATATCAAACTAGAGTAGAGCTATTCAGATTGTTGGTTGGCTTAACATAACATTATTCATCAAATGTTGGAGCTTCCTCAGATGCATCGATTGAATTAGCATATTAATCAAACATAACGTAGCATAAAAACCAACTATTGACATATCAGTTAACACTCCACTCACACATGTTAAAGGGTGAATACTCAAACTTGGGTACCCTCTATGGTCATTCATATAATTGGTTTTAAATTTTATGGTTTCTAAGTGGAGTTCTACTATAATTGATATTATAATTGATTCTGCGAAAATATTCTTTAAGTACCTTCAAATAGTGAAGCACTTCAGCTCTTGGAACAGAGCCAAAAATTAGATGTGAGGTAAAGTTTTCTTTTTGGGCTATGTATTGGCCATGTAAACCAATAAGGGTAGAGCACATGCTAGTCGTCGCGCAGAAGACATGCTTTGTAGTTGTGAGACTTGGTCAGAACTCTAAAGAGAACAACTATTTTCAATTTTCAGGTAGGGTACATGCCCTACCTGGTGTAATATCCTTGGTCTAAAATACTGTATTTTTTTCTAAAGTATTTATTTTATTTTACTGGTTATTTTATTATTATTTATTAACTTGATTTATAGTACAAATTATTAAAAATAGTAAATGGTATTTTGGCCTTATATTTATATTTAACATTATTAGTATTATCATTTTAATTACTAGCTAGTATTTTTCCCATTACTATGTTCTTATTATTATTATTGCAGTTGCTATTATTGTTAATATTGATATTGTTATTATTCTTATTCTTATTGTATTGTTTTAGTCATTATTATTAATGGTAGTATTTTTACCAAGTATTATTAGGTAAAATTTTTTATGTTGATAATTTTATTATTATTACTACTATATCTTTTTTATTATTAGTATTTATTATTATTATTGTTATTATTATTCATATCTTTTCCTTTTCCTAGCCCATAACCTATTACCATTAAGATCCTTATCCATTAGCCCAAAACCTCATCCTAATCCAAATCCTATCTTATCAAATCTTTTTATAAATCTTAACTAATCCTAATCTAGATACTAACAAAAATCATATCTATCCTAACTTACACAAATCTAAATCTTATTTTCAAAATCATAACCATAATAAATTCTATCCTAAATTACTCAGTCAAGCAGTTTGAACTCAACTGAAATTCTGATTTTTAAAATCTCTAATAACCTATAAAAAGCCTAAACTATTTCTTTTTCTATCTCCAAAAAAAATCATGAACCAACTATCCCCACCTCCTTCTTTCTTTTCTCCTCAAGCGGAGCATGAACAAAAGGGATCTTGAAGTGCAGAGATGGAAGAACATGATAGGGGAGATCAAATCCAAGCCAGCAATTTATTTTCTCAAAATTTATTTGATATAAATAGTTTATTAAAAATCATGTCTATACTAGGATCTCCATGAATAATTTTATACATCAAAACCCAACCATAAATCCAACTAAATAACATGTGAGAATATACCAACCCATATTTTAAATTACATATTTTCTGAATTTTTAAAAAACAAAGGATTTCAAAAAAATAAAAAAATTATGGGTTGCTCTCGGCCAATGGCAGAGAGCGCAGCACAGACCCGCCTGGGTCCGTGCTTGCGCCAACCGAGTGCAACCGCACCCGGTCTGTCTCTTGGTGCACAGTGGGCTGATGCCTTTTAAAAAAAATTTTACAGCCCGCCCAGACCCGGCATTTGGGCAGGGCCAGCTCAGCCTGGCTGGGCCTGTGCTGGCCTAGTCGGGCTGGGCTGCAGGGATACCCATAGAAAAAAAAGAAGAAGAAAATTCTCAGACCAGGCCTGGCCTGGTCCGGCCTGGACCTAGCCTGGGCTGGGCTGCTGGTTATATAAAAACAACGAAAAAAGAAAAAAAAGAAAGAAAGAAAGAAGAATTGCATAATAAAATAATCAGATAAAAAGAAAAAAATTGAGAAAAATATAAACAATAATCTACAATTCTTCTACTTTCAATGATAAAAATTTTAGATAAATAGCAACATGAAATTAAATCAAATCACCCACTTTAAGCCATTTCCCTTAATTTTAGATTCAGACCCGTTATGTATTTTAATGGTTTAAAACCTATTAAAAATCCAATAAAAAATAAAAATTGGTTTAAACTAAACCTACTAAATTCTTTAGACCTAGAGGACCATATTCCTAACCCCAAGCCAATTAATCAAGATTAAAATCCCTTATAACTCCCAAGTAGAACATCCTTTTAAAATTCTAACAATTTCTATTAAAATAATTTATGTAGATTTATCGGGGCCTTATGATTTCAGTGCTTTGAACTTGGGATCGAGTTTAGGTGAGTGTTCTTTTCCTCCTTCAGTTAAATAAGGATTTTGTGATAAATGATTTTATTTTGTTATGTAATAATGCTACTAGAATTTTCTAAGATGATATTTGTGAGTATTATTTTTCTCATTCACCATTGTCAGAAATATGTGTGTGTTGCTTGTTTTATTTCATGTGACCATCTGCCTAATTACACCAGTATGATTACACATATCATTTCATGAGGTACCAGTAAGTGTTCACTTTGATTATATAGCTTACTTGAGTGTCATTCAGTATCTTTTCATGTGTTAGTTGTTCGACGTTATTGGCTCAGGACTAGTTGTGGTATAACCTTGAACTGTGACTTGTTTCGATCTATAAATTGACTGAGCTAGTTCATATTTGAAGACAGAAAGCATTACTCATGTGCAGTATTTATCGGACACTTATTTGATGAATTGGAACTTGCAAAATAATTACATGTTGATTGATTAGTGAGTCGATGAGAACTAAATTGTCAGGTATTAGTTTCTTATATGTTTAGTGATATTTAGAGTACTTGGTAGTTCTTGATGTTACCTTATTGATATTGAGCATCACATGCATATGGTTGGATCTTAGTATTGTGATATGGGACTTATGTCATTTTATGTTTAACTGTTTCAGATTCAGATTTAGTTGTGATAAATCTTAGAATACCGATTGATTTATCTTGAGGTTGATTGACTCATGATTGAGATTAAAAATTCATATTTGATGTGAAATACTTATCAGACTTGATATTCATGTACTTGATGATAAATTAAATGAGGATTCATTGTATTCTGAGAGTGTATTATATAAGAAGTTACCTTATTAAAAGACTGATCTTCTGATACTTGGACTGATATGGACTTAGTTAGAGTTAGAATTGATTAACATGAGGATGGGTGTTCATTTTAGAGTATTTTGATCGGTGTTCTGATAAAATTGATGTAGTTGGATCCGTAGTTGTGGGTATTTCCTATTTTACCCCTGATTATACTGTTTGAATATTGATATCTTGTTGATGTTGATTATCAGACATAGAGGCATCTTAAATTCCATATTGCTTGAGGAGTAGGCGTAAATTGAGTTGACCTGACCTGATAGTATTTATATACATAATTGACTAGTTACTTGAATTTCTAGATCTTGTGTTCGAACTTAATGGAAGTGAGTGTATGATGGTCTTAATTAAGATTGATAGTGATTATTGGTTGGATATAGATGAGTATGTATTTTATATATTGGAACTTGGATATATCGATCACTTTAAGGATCTGAGTTAATTAAATATTTTGCCCGGATTATTCTATTCATACCAGCAGGTCATTACTTATTATGAATACCATGATTTACCTGAATAACTTGACTGATTATACATGACATTTACCTGATAACTATATTGTCCATGTTACCCTAATTGTTGAAAAAATATTGTATACGATAACAACACCCTTATGTTATATTGTTACATGTCCTGTTATACCGGTACCCTGTTCACTGACATTATAATCCTGTTATACCGATATCCTGATTACACATTTTAATGTTGTTGCTCACCGAGTTATCCCAGTGATCTAGGTAACATGCACATTAAATAATCTTGATATCTAAACAAACTTATATTAAACAACTTATACTGAGATTGGGAAAATTGATGGAGGAGACAGCGTCTGTATTTTGGGTGGACCTAGGATATAGGTTGCGCAACCGAAAGAGGGTCCATTGCAGGGTTCCCGGTAGGTGACTAGCACCCCGTCCTGTTCTTGTTCCTCTTATACATGTTATACATGTTCTTGACTACCTTGTGCTAGGGCCTGGTTCAGTGCCAAGAGTCTGGGTCGTAGTCCCGCGTATGTACGAGACCCACCAAAAGCATGGACAATGTCTCCAATCGATCAGTTGTAATAACTTAGGACCCTGATTGACATGTGTAATATGCGTAGTATGGGATGCGTCTATTACAGGTGCTAATTGGTGTTTGCTGACATAATAAATAATAATATACTGTAATTGATTGTCTTTGCCTGATACATGTATGTATGTTGGACACCCAATGTTACACCTGACCTGATTGGACATCTGACTCTAGTACTAACTGACTATACCCGCTTGATATATAGATTGTGATAGACACCTGATTGAATACCTGACTGGACACATACTCTACCATGTGCTATCCACATTACTGTTTATTTATTTTATTCATACCATTTCTTATTCCAGTATATATATTTTCTTTATCTGTTCACATGTTATAAGCACATGCACTTTCCAGTTTATTCTTATACATTAACTAGGAGTTCTGAATCTCTGAATTTACATATCCAGATCCGTGACTATTTATTACTGAGCAGGTATTTAGAGAGGATCACATGCATCTTGAGAAGCTGGAGTCCCGCTCTTCTTGATTATTGGTATTCCTACTCTTTTGTTCATGTTATTTCTTGATTCTATCTATATCGCGTCCAGTTGTCATTTCTTTCCTTTATTTCATCTGCTATCATTGTGTTAGATATTTATATGACATATTGCAGTGATATTGATTTATCGTAGTAGATTTTATAGTTTGTTCAGGTTACTTTAGGCTTAGCGTATGTGCGTGGGGTATTTTTCTCGCGGACATACGCCACTGACCTTCGTCGTGACTCTGTTTCTGCATATTTTGGGAAGCGGGGCGTGACACTTGGGATAGACTTGGCTCCGCCCCTGATACAGTACAATTACCCTGGGGTAGAGGACCTCAAAAGTGTGTCATGAACAATGTTCATATTCATGGTAAGCTTTGGTCGTGGTGCGGGTGCGAGTACAGGTACGGGGGCCCACTACTTCAGCAATACACAACAAAAAGGAGAGAAGCTCAATTGGAGGGTGTTTGAGGTCATTGTACATTTGGGAGCATTCACTCGATAATTATGCATGTATTATTTGTGTTGGCAAAGAAGACACATAAATAAACACTTGAAGATATGTAACATAAAGGAGTAGATTATGTGAACTTTCGTAGTTAATATCTATAAAGCAAATCCTGATATAATACTTTGAAAATTGGATAACAAACTAAAATTAGAAAATGTGACCTGTAATTAACATTAAAATAATCAACGTTCAAAACCATAGTCCAAGTGTAGAAAGCTTTGTACTATGTCCAGTATGTTGCCAGGCAAAGACACGGGTCTGACACACATTGGGCACGATGTCAGACATTGAACGAATCCATACATAGGTTTGACATAGTCTAATTTGAGATGGGTCTATAATTTTGCTAACCTTTTAACCATTAACTAAAAAATCTCAAAAGTCAACCTTCTTAGCCCTAAATCCTATACCAAGTTGTCATCAACCCTAACCCAATTCTTCCCACCCTCTCTCACTCGATGACAACCCAACTACTTCGACGAGGCTATGGAAACAACAATGTGGTTCCGACAATGTCAGGAAGGCTCTGGCTCAAAATCCCCGACACCTACTCAGAAGATCCAACAATTGTGAAAGAAGCCCCAACTACAAACACATTTTTTTGTTTTATTATTTTTTTTGCTTTTTTTATTGCTGTTCATCATAATTAAGTTTATACATGTTTCTTTTCCCCCTTTTGCTAGATAATT
This sequence comes from Agave tequilana, assembly GCA_038442645.1. Taxonomy (NCBI): domain Eukaryota; kingdom Viridiplantae; phylum Streptophyta; class Magnoliopsida; order Asparagales; family Asparagaceae; genus Agave; species Agave tequilana. Next base: position 40,124 of record JAVJIF010015479.1, on the reverse strand, counting down.
TATGACTAGTTACTTAGAGGGATTTGGTTATTAGGGTTTTTCGAGCTCTTTTAATCCGATATCTCATTAAGAATTTCTGTGAGGCTTTTCATACTTATTTGGATTTTTTATTCTTTTAAGTTATAGTATATGTCGATTTGTTCAATTTTTTCCCCTGATTTTGAGATTGTATGAAACAACAATACACCTGTTATTATATTATGCCATTTGACTCTCACTTATACTTTTGTTATTATATTAATCTTATGACTGACTTGTGTGCTAAGCGTACATACTTAATTGTCATTAACTCATTAAATTAATCATGTGACTACAAAAAAAAAATTTTAATTTGGTTAATTATTATTTTTATAAGATTATATATATAATTAGTCATGTCCTGTGTCCAACATTTTACAAATTTCCCGTTTTTGTATCCATCCTCATGCCATATCAGTTTTGTGCTTCATAAGTAGTCACAAATAAGTTTATCGAAAGAAAGCTAAATACTAGCGCAAAAAATACCAAAATAGCTTGTTGAAATGTTGAATCAATTTAGTCATTAGTGCTCTTCTTTATTCCTCGAGCAACCAGTATTGGCGATGGTAATCCAGACCAAGAACACACAATGAATCGGAACGCACGAGTTGGTTGCAATTCGATGGGGGTTAGAGTGAATTAAGCAAAACATTAGGAAGTTGTTTGATATATAACAATAGTTCCTAAAGAGCTCAAGAAATAGCATTTTTAGGGGTCAATTGCAGAAACAACTCCTTGGTCGAGCTTGCTTGAACAAGTAGTACTAGGATGGGTGACTGCTGCAGATGAGTTATCATGAATCAGCTTACTAGTATATTCAGCCAATTGTATTGCATCGATAAATGAAAATCGAGAAAGGCTAATCTTAGATTCTAGAAATAAGTTTAGAATCAAAAGGATCCGGTCCGGAACTAGATGAGCCAAAAGTGGAACATAAAATGTATCTTTCAAAAATCTAATAGAGCAAGAAGAAAACTATTCACATTGATGCATAAGAAAAACCTAAAAGTGTGTTTCTTATGTACTTAGGATCAATTTTTCATCCTAATGGTGAGATTTAGAAGGATTATTATTCATAGAATTAAAGCAAGGTGGTCAATACAGAGAAGTATGTTGGAGCACTACGCTAACAGAGTTGCTGCGGAACCACAGCTGAGCGAGAAGCAAGCTGGAGGTAAATGAAGCAGACCTAGATTGAGGTAGTCGGGAAGGATATAGATCAACAAGACAAACCAGATTGCAGGAAAGGATATGGGTGAACAAAACAGTCTTTGACAGAGGGCAGTAGAAGAAGGATAGGATAATAGCTAATCTAACAGAGCAGATACTCGTCAGCACAATCACATTGATGAAAAGGATTCATGCACACAAAACAAACATTTGGGATAAAAGCTTTTTATTAACTGTTATTGTTGAGTTTTTCATAGTATATTAGCTAGGGAAAGAACTGCGGAGAAAAAGATAGATGATCCAATGGTAATGGGCAGCATATCTTTCATGGCATGCAACACAATCAAAACCTTAAACATAGCCTTGTCCATCTATAAATTGTTAGTCCTAACAGCAGCATACACAAGTATTACACGTGCAAGGTTAGGTTCATATGTCATTTTAAATTTCTAATGAAAAGATTAACATTAAAATTTAGTATAAACTAAAAATCAAAATAAACTTGAGGAAATTTGGGAATTGGAAGAAAGAAACTGATAATGCACTATCCATAATTAATTTATGAAGATCTTAAAAATTCAAATTGATAAATTACTTATTTATAGATAATGAAATTTCCTGTGAATTGCCAAAGAGCTTACAGAAATGGGTCAGTGTCCTAAATAATCTTGATGAACAAGACTTCGTACAAAGCCTTTTCAGTTTGGAGTGTAATCGGAACTCCCAGGTCAGACAGAGAGGTCTACACATTGTCAAGTGGGCCAAGGGGACAATCATGTCAAAGGGGTTTGGAAAGAATGCTATGTTTTGAATTTATCTTAACCATGTTGTATTTTTCTAGAGAACTATGTAATTGGTTTGGGAATGGAAGTTACCTACTGATTTTCTTGCAATCTGCATGAATGAATTTGAAGATAGTTTCTTGTACAAGATTAAGATAAAGGAGGCTAAAGATAATGATTGCTTAGGTGGTTTAAGAATATATTTTGGAGTTATTACAGAAAATATGTGAAAAAGAAATGTATTATGACTCAAACCCTTTATTAGTGAATGTTATTAACAGAAGACACTCGTCCATCCACCACAACAAGTAAAAACAGTGTGGTTAGGGTATGAGACAGAGGCTGGATAAAGCCTAAGTTATCAACATATTTCCTGCAAATTGCAGGAAGAATGTAAGAACGTGAACATTTACCTTTATCTATCTCTTCCTACTGATATCAGTCTGAATTTCACGAGGGGCAAAAAAACCTTTGCTGCTTTCATCTATAGAAACTTGTAACTGCTAGAAGGCATGATGTTCTGGTTATCTATGCTCCAATATATGAAAGAAATCATAGTTATCAACAACTTGAGGGGAAGAATACACCTCTAACAATACAAAGAACATCCCAAGGATCTCCAGGAAAAATCAACAAGAAAAGGATGATCAAACATCTAAGGAGCAGCAACAGACATAACATAGTACAGCCTCAAGTTCAAAGTCTGCCACGTAAAGGTAAAAAGAGGGGGTGTGGTAGGTGTCAACTAAGGTCAATTTTTCAGTAATCAATGTGATAGTGGGATGCAAATGAAAGTATCAGCAACATTACTTTAAGAAAACTTTCCCAACCATCATAGTAACTATTTTCCTTGAACTAAAACAGAAAAGAAAAGTACCCTCCTGAAAAGAAATTAAAGCAATCATCAAGTGTTTTATTAGATAAACTTCACTAATTTCATTTCACCTGTCATTCATCAAGGATTTCATATCTAGAGGAAAGAGAACTTAGAAAACAAAAATAAAAAATAAAATAGGTGGAAAATAGGTTTCAAGCTATGAAAAAAGCTTTCTATTTTCACTTTTCATATGGAGACAGGCCTCAATACCTCCAAAAAAATTTCAGTTTTTTCTAAATGCTTCACAAGTCCAGCCTGACGACAAATCTGAGCAGCTATTTCATTATGAGGAAGTCCAGCAGCAGAGAAGAGAGGGATCTTCTGTCCTCGAGCAATGGAGTTCATGACATCAATAGTAGATATCCCAGTCTGTATCATTTCTTCAGGATAAGTTCTCTCGCTGGGATTGATAGAACTTCCTGCAGTTCATAAGCCAGGGAAAACCAAATAAGGCTACACTCGGCCAATTGTTACTATAAGAGGACTTGAATAAATTAAGTCTTGTTATGACAAAATACCTCAAAGTTTCTCTCATATTTAAATTTAATACTCCGTACTATTTCTCTCTCATGTTAAATGCCTCGTACTATTTTTTCTCATGTTTAATATCTTAAACTTTTCTTCTTTTTTTCAATATGCTACCCTATAATATTAAAATCCCCAAATTACCTTTGTTGCTGCTTTTTCTTCCCAAATCACAAATAGAACCTAATTTTATAAAAAGCGGGTGGAGGCAATAATGAAAGTGTTGAAGGCCCACATGAAAGAGGAGATGATGGTGTTGGTAATGGACAAGGTGGTAAATGGTAGGGGAGGAGTGAGAGAATGATGGTGGTGCTATAGGAGGGAGAGAATGGGTTTAATTAGATTCAATCGGGTCCTGAGATTATAAAGGTGTTAAGATTATTGTGCTCTAGAAGGAGGGAGAGAAGATGGGTAATGGTTATGGAGAAGGTTAAAGAAGTGGAGGTGACGGTGTTAATGAAAGTGAGAGAAAAAAATAAGTTTCCTTTTTTTAGATTAAGCTTTCTAAAAGGAAAAATGAAGAAGTTGATAGAAAAAAGGGGAAAAAATTTAGCAGAATGGTAGTGGTGAAGAAGGAAAAAGTGGTGTGGAGAGGAGGAAGAAGGAGAACGAGTGGGTTTTATTTGATTAGGATTAAGGTTTAATTAAAAAAATGATGTTACAGGAAGAAGAAGACGACAAAAGGATCACAGAATTTCAGTTGAAGGGTACAAATGTCCAATTATTCTACAAGATATTAATCTATAAAATTAAAAAACTTTAGGGTATTAAACACAAGAAAAAATAGTACAAGATATTAAACTTAAACCATTTTCAGTCTTCAATACCAAGGCAATCCCTATTAAATTATATACCATTGGATTCATATCAAAGTATACTTTCCAGTGTCTCTGGTCTTGGCTCGATTTGATTTCTATAGCAGCAGATATATTCTAAAAAACCACATATTGCACAGAATTCCAGAATACATATTCAACTTCTCCTTCTATCTTTTCTTTTTCTTTTACCTCACTTGTGAGGGAAGCAACAGGTTAAGGGAGTTTTCATCAGCAACATGATTTCTCTTGGAGGTGATAAGAGAGAGGGAATGATAAAAAGAATTAGAGAGTGTGAGATAGGGTTTACAAAAGTGTAGGATTTAACTAGGTTGACACCTAACTTGCTAGATGATTCATCCTCGTTATATAGTAACTCCTATTAAGACATCTCATCCTCTAGGTGTCAAGCATGAGTTACTCTCTTGCCACCTCATGATAGATTAATTATGTCAAATCTTTCTTTAGTTTAACATGTGAATCCAATTAGGTAACATTATTACTATTTATGTATATCCATGTTTTAAATATCGTCCGAGTCGGCCGAGAAATCGGCCGATATCTCTTTTTTTGCCTGATGCCGATACGATATGGGAAAATTGTTCACCATATCGTTTGCAATAAAAAACGGCTGATATTTCAAATATCGGCCGATAAATTGCCCGATATCGGACGATAAATCGCCCGAAATATCGCTCGATATGAAATAGCTTATTTATTGCATGCTATGTGCAAATATAAGTTGTTTTTTACTATCGTTGCATACATATTACATCATTTTTATTAGGTAGATGAAATCTATGAACTAAACCAACTTTTAGTTATCAATATTTCATTATATATAGTGTTCGATATGAACGCCCGATATGCGCGCGCATCCCCAATATCTCCCTCGATATCCGATAACTAATATGAAAACCACCATCCGATACGATCCTGATATCCGATATTTAGAACCTTGATGTATATGTGTTGTTTTCTCATTCTTGTATATATATGAGCATGGACATACATAAACATATTTATATATTAACATATATACATCAATATTATATTATCATGTTATTCATTTTACATTATTCTTCTAGAAAAGATTTCAAATTTGGTTGGTATCAACTTTATCAAGTCCTGATTTGGGACCATGACCAGCACTAGGGTGATACTCCTAATACGCCTAACATTTTCTTTCTTTTTATGTCCCTCTCTTAATACCTCCAAAAGAGCATTTCTACTTCTCTAAACTCCCTTGTTGTTGCCCACAAGTAGGGCAAAAAAAAAGAGATAAAATAGGAGTTGGAGACGTATCCTAGAATTCTGCACAGTCTATGGTATTTCGACGATATCTGCTGCCACAAAACTTAGGTCGAGCCTGGACTAAAAGCATCGGAAAGTAGACTTCAAGTCGAATCCAACAAGATAACTCAATAGGAATTGCCTCTGAGACTGAAAATAGCCGGAGAGTTGGACGTGGGCAGAAGGAGAAGAGGTTCTAATGTTTTAAAAGGTCTCTAGATAAAGAACTTAGTTTTGCTCTTTTATTTGAATAATAAACTTGTAGAGAAAGAGATTTGTATTAAGATGATAATGCTTTAAATTTACATGAAGTTAAATAAGCTATTAACTCAAATGTGTACTTGAAGGCTATTGAACCTGTAGACTTAAATTTCATATAACTTTATGACTTGGAAAAGTTATGTGACTTAACGTATGAGTTAAATGCTGAAAAACAAATGATTTCGTAAAGATTTCTATCAAAGACTAAACTAGTGAGGCGATACTTATTGATGAATTTTATTATTTAGATATATTTATTTCCACAAATCAATAACTCAACTCTTATTATGAAAAATAAAGGTGACAATTTTAAAGAAAAATGGTAGTTGTAATGAAACATTCCACATTCTTTACTACTTAGAAGGGTTGTGGAATGTATGTTATGTATGTATGTTATGTATTTAATGATGGATGTGGAATGTCGGTTATGCATGTTATAATGTGGAATGTGATGTGTGGTGATAATGTGTTGCGAAGTTAATCACACGATCGACGTGAGAAGTGCCATGATATATTTTCTTTAGTTTGTTGATTAATTTTCATGTTATTATTTATTGTTAGATAAGAAACACATACATGAGCTACGCTATTGAAAATTTCTTGTATGTTTTGTTTCTGGATTCAGAGCCAAAGTGCACCTGTTATACAAGTACATATTATTATGAATTGGGTTAGGTCAAAAGGACAATTGAGCCATCTCAAAAGGGCCAATATCCCATCATTATAGTTAACTTATGAATTCAAAGACTAAAGAGAAAGAAAATATGGGAAAGGAATCACTAGGTCAGGTTTTGTAAAAAAAAAAAAAAAATACATCACCAACATTGCAAGATACCATGAAATATAAATCACATAAAACAAACTGCTTTTATTAGCTTACCACATTTAAAGCAAGAATATTTTTTGTTTGGCAACTTAGAGGTCCAGAATGTCAAATACAAGTTTTTTGTTTGTAAGTAATTGTAGAGTTCAAATCCAGTTTTTTTTCATCAACTTATCTCAAAGTTTTTGATGTAGAACGGGAAGGGGAAAAAATAAAGAGGGAAAGAAATTAGGGTTTTGAATTTTTTTTTTTATAACTAGGGAAGAGAAAAGGGGATCTAGGGATTTTGCAAAGGAGGAGGCTAGGGTTTTGTGGAAAGGGAGATTTTTTTTGTGGAAGAAGAACAGAGCAGGAATTTTAGCTCTGATACCAAGCTGATGTAAAACGGGAAGGAGGGAGAAGAAAGAGGGAAGAAATTAGGATTTTAAGGGATAAGATTTGATTTAGGCTTCAACATCAAGGAAATTGCTCTCCCACTTAGCACATCACCATACAAAGATTTAAATCACAAAGCAATATTTGCAATGAAAAATTTGATGTTTTCTTAAATCACCTGAATTACTCAAATAATTGCAAGTCTTGGCCTTATACCAGCGTCATATAAAAACCAACTCTCATCATAACCAATATGAGACTAAACAAAAGTGAAAAAATAAGCCTAGCCTAAAATAAATGAAAAAATAGCCTAACAAATAAAAGAGCTACTGATTCCCATAATTTCCCATAACTTTTATGAGAATATTACTAACTTAATTGTCGGAGGGTCGTCGTCGTTGTATGACCTAGAGGGGGTGAATAGGTGACTAGCTAATCTAATGATCAATTAATACAGAATTAAAACTTATTTAATGCAAACTAAAACTTCTTAAACTAACACCAAGTATAACACAAGAGCGTAGCCGGATTCCCCGTGAAGGGCTCTGGACTAACTCCTCAAGATTCCTCTAAATAAGAGTTGAGGTGTCGCGTTGGCTCTCTTAGTTGAATACTAGTGTTAGCAAACAAAACCCCAAGCATATAACAATGTGAGCACAAATATTATCTACCATATAAAGATGAAAGTAATATAAGCATGCAAGATATAAACAAGAGATAGAGAGAGCAATCGCAAACACGGGATATTTGTTTCAAGGTTCGAGCACACTTGCTCTACGTCCCCGCCTTCAACACTATGAAGGATTTCCACTAAAATCGATCTCACCGGATCACTCGGTGCCGCAACACCTACAAGGCGAGTTCACACTTGAACTCCTTGGACTCTCTAGTCCCTTCACTCGTTCCTGCAAGAACTACACACCGCAAGCCCACTAGCTCGCCGAGACCGCACCTCAAACACCGAGTTCTCACTAGAACCGAAACACCGCGAACACACAAGTCCGCCTCCTCAAAACAAAGATGAAGTCTTTGATGATCTAAACACTTGGTCACCTCAAATCCTCTCACAACAAAGATCCCTATAGGTAGATATAGCAATGGATAGCTCAAGTATGTGTGTGAGAAAACAAGGATTGATTTGGTAGAGGAAAACTCAAGAAATCACTTTCAAAACACTCTTGAAAAACTTCCTTATGAATTGGAAATATTTGCTCTCAAACTAATGGAGAAAACCTCTTAATAAAGTAGAAAAAATTAGCTTTAAAACTCTCCAAAAATCTTCTACAAAACAGCCCAAGAAACCCCCAATTTATAGGCTATCCAAAAACTAGCCGTTGGGGTCCAGTCAGCAGCTCTGGCTGCTGTCGGTCGACCGCCAACGGTCACAGTTCAGACCGTTGGTGATTCGGTTGACCGGCCCGGTCGACCACGGCCTGGAACAGAGAGCAGAGCTCTCTGCCGGTCGACCGGGGCTTTCCAGAGAGCAGAAGCTCTATGGCGGTCCACCGGGTCGGTCGATCGGCCCTCTAGCCAAACTGACGTGCACGTTCTGTGCACGTCGGTCGACCGACTCCTAGCTCGGTCGACCGGCAGAAGCCAGACAGAACTTTTTAGGGATTTAAAAGTTGGCTTTTTGACTTAAATAAAATCCCATAAAATCTCTAAAATTCTACAAAAATAGTTTCAGTATTATACTTTGATATACAAACATGTTTGAGAAAAATCAAACCATGTTACAAACATTTTGAACTATTTTTTAACTTAGAAATTTTGGCTAAAAACAAAAACTGTATTTTTCCAAAACTTCTCCAATACGAAAACAAGATATTTAAACACTTTTAAAGCATGGTGTGTATGGATATGATCCACTACACATAAATGATGAAATATCTATGTTTTTGACAATAAGCACTAAAACAGTTTTGGTTAAAAACACATGTATATAATAAACTCCAAAAATCAAATCGGTATTTTGCCAAAATGAAAATTCTTTTATGAAAGCTCATCTAAATCAAGAGTGTGTGTGTATATGGTATACTTGAGCAATCCACCAACTATTCTATCCTTTACATTTTATCTAAAACAAAATCTTAATAAAACAAACCTAGACTCAAGTCTTGATCTTGAAGGTCTTCACTAAAGTCTTCACATCTTCTTGACTTGGTCCAAACTTGATCCAAAGAGCTAAACTCCTCTTGAGTACTTGATGTGGTCTTGATGCATAGGCTCTTGAATCAAACCGTGTTAGCTCCAAAAACTTGACTTTAAATTCTTTGATGAAGCTACACTTACTAAGATCTTGATCACAAATCTGAGACTAATTAAATACAAGATCATTAGTACTATAACTACATGAGTTAATCATCATCAAAACTAGAGTGATGGGCCTTTGGGCCAACAGTCGTGACTAGACGGACAAAGTAATCCATCCTCTATTTTGCAAAATAGTTACAGAGAGAATCAAAGGTCACAGGAACATCCATGGTCAAAAGGTCAGGAATCAAAGCTTATTGAATCAGATTTACATAAGATACAGTTTGTGCCTTTGTATTAACCATTTCCTTACATAAGTGGGTATTCTAATTATGCATTTGTTAGGCTTAGTAGGGGTGTACCCTAGTGCAGATCATGGTCTCAAATAGGGACGTGACAAAGTTAAACATAAAGAATAAAATTTGTAACATTTTCAGAAGTCAGGTCACACGCTCCTTAGCCAGTCAGTTTATACTCCTAGTACTTAGTAACATGATACAATCAAAAGATAGTACAGCCTACACTCTTAAACTCCTATCTAAATTATTGAAAGAACTTTAGCCAATTTGATGAGGACATCACACCAGTTGCTAGTGTCTTTTCATGCCTTAGCTTATTTTGATATGTGTTTTGTTTATCTTTCTTTTAGTACCACATCAGTTATATTCGAGAAGTTCACTTTGTAAGAGCCTATATGAAGAGGCTCAACTCAATGAATAAGCAGACAATAATTAAATAAAAACTTTTCCAGTTAAATTTTCAGAGCTCTTGGGTTCTTGAGATTGGGTGTGAAGCCCGTGGTGCAAGGGGTGTGAATCCCGCGTAAGGGGTGTGAAGTCCAAAGTTATCTGGTTCTTTCTCCAACCATAATCTCTTTTATTTTATTTCTTGTAAAACTCTAGTTTTTCCTTTTATTTGTATTCGAAGATGATTGCGATCCTGTATTTACATCAATTTTGGTATCAGAACTTTGGTCCCAATCCCCTTTGAATTTCTTCTTTCCCCAAATCTTAGATTTAGGTCTACTTTATAAAAAAAAATCGATTACTGTTAGATCTAAATCTAGATCTAGATCTACTTTGTAAAAACGAAGAAGAAAAATAGAAAAACAAAAACAAGAAAAACAAAAAAAAGAAAAACAGGAAAAATAGAAAACAGGAAAAAAAAAGAAAAACAGAAAAAATAGAAGAAAAAAGATTATTGTTCACAGTGAACAGTAATCGCCATGATCAATGTTCACGTGAACAGTAATCGCCCTGATTACTGTTCACGCCCCTCTCAAAGCCCCAAATTTCGTCCATTCTGAACTCGTTTCAAACCCGATTCGAACCATTTTCAAAGCAGCGGATTCGTGGAGAGCAACACTCACATCTGCAGCCTCATATAGTTTAAGTTTCGGTCGTTTGCCAGATTCAGCTCAACAGATCAGCGCATCACAGTCCAGAGCTTGTTTCTGTCCCGATTAGCACTCGATTTGCGCCATTCTCGAGGTAGCCATCTTCACTTCTTATTACCGCTGTTCAGGACTCTTGTGAGTGATTCAGCTTTTCAGTATGAGTATTCCTCCAAGGAATCTTAGAGGATTTTTGCATTTGGAAGTTAACGACTCACCCCTCAAGTGATATCCTGACTTGACCTGAATCGTTAACTGTTAGCTTACTTGCAACTACTATATGCATTGCTATAATTTGCTGGTTGAAATGCTATTTGTTTCGATCTAGTGGTTGCATCAGCATTTATCGTTTTTCATCATCTTAAGAATGCATTTTTCTTTGCATTTAGAACTTAAACTTTAAGGTATTTTCTTCGTTTAGTGCATACATTTAGTTTACTTGACTCTAGGGTTCTCCATTGCATCTGCTTGTTTGCTTGCCATCATGACTAGTCAGCATTATAGGGACCCTCACTTAAACCAGCTACACAATCTCCATCAGGATCATATGTTTGTTCATGATTACATTGCCATATTTAAAGACTTAACCCATCGTAGTGAAGTGCCCTGTTTTAAATATCGGCCGAGTCGGCCGAGATATCGTCCGATATCTCTTTTTTTGCCTGCTGCCGATACGATATAGAGAAATCGTTCGCCATATCGTTTGCAGCAAAAAACGGCCGATAATTGAAATATCGGCTGATAAGTCACCCGATATGAAAAAATTTATTTATTGCACGACTGCGTGCAAATCTACATTGTTTTTTACTGTCTTTGTATGCATATCACATCATTTTTATTAAGTAGATGGTATCTATAACACTAAACTAACTTTTAGTTATCAATATTTCATCATATATAGTGTCTAATAGGAACGCCCGATGTGCGCGCGTATCCCCGATATCCCCCCCGATATCCGATACCGATATGAAAAACCCCCATCCGATACGATCCCGATATCCGATATTTAGAACATTGGTGAAGTGAGAGAGCACCCTTCTGAGACTGTAACTAAGTTTGTCTGAAGTTTACGACCTAAAATAAAACGTGTTATGATTACTGGCTCCTATGACTTAGACACTGTTGAAGAGGCCTTTGATGTTGCATTAAAGTTGGACTTGATTTTTAAAACACTAGTCAATGCTAAAGTCAGGTGTTCTAAATGTGAGAGATATGGACATTATGATTATCAATGTCCTTCGGAGAGTCACATGTTAGAATTGTGTTTAGTAATGTTTAAAATAATGATAACGTATCGATAACGCTTTTCCCTTGTTATGTTAATATAGGTTATAACGTAACGCATAATGTAGGTTACGCGATTTAATATTTATTTAATAAAAATACATTTACTATATTTAAGAATTTTTATAAATAAGAAAATAATTTTTAAAAAATATAAAAAATATCAAAATAATATATAACACATTTAGCAAGTCTCATAACAATTTTTAAAAAGTATCACAATAATTTTTCACATTCACAAGTTATAATAGTTCACAAACATAACAAATTTCATAATAAGTTCGCAAACATAACAAATTATAACAAGCATGATAATTGAATTATAACAAGCATGATAATTTTTAACAATTATCTCTTGATAATATTATCTCAGCCAATGTTTTAGCAATTATCTTTCTCTGCCCTCTCCCCTAGATATTTTGCTCTCTCTGCTATCTCCCTTCGATCTCTCTTTGTTCTCTCTCCCCCTCACGATCTCTCTCTACTCTTTCTCTCCAGATCTCTCTCTGCTCTCTCTTTCGCGAGAGGAGCAGAGAGAGATCAGGAGAGGGAGAGAGAAGAGAGAGTTTACACGTGCTTGGAGATGACGCCGACGAGAATCACGGCTGAGAACCACTACGACGGAGAACCACCGAGGTAGGTCTTATTCTTCTTTCTTCTTTTTCTCGCTGTCGCCGCCGTCGAGGTTGCAAAGATGGCAGCGAGGTTGCACAGAGGATTTTTTTTGGGAAAATTTTTTGGCCCTAGACCGAGCGAATTTGGAGAGGTTTTATAAAAAGTCGACTTGCACCGTAACATAAGTTACGATGTGTTATGTTAATAACGTAACGTAACGAATGTTACGGACAAAATAACCATAGTTATGAAATATTGTGTTTTTTAGCCCTGTTATGTAACGATTTGTTGGCGTTAGGTTATATAACGAGTTATATAACGGGTTTTTTTTAGAACACAGGTGTCTAGTAATAAAGTTGACTTCTCGAAGGTTATTGAGGAAGTCCACGTTCCTTTTAAGACTGTTAGTATAATTGAAGATACAGCAATTGGTGTCAATACACTGGTTATTGATGAAATTCACATGTCTGATAGCGCCAGTGATGACGTGAATGAGATAGTTGAGCCTACTACATTGTATTTGCCTGTTGCATATATTGATGATATTAATAGGCCGATAGAAATTTGTAATGTACCCACAAATTTGCTGCGTACCCGTATAGTACTTTGCAAGAATTTCGGTTGATAATAAGGTGATGGTTACGAGTCGTTGTGAGGTGGTGAGGAAGTTGCACGCTTGACGTAAAGTTTTCGATAGGATTCTGAAGAGAATTGCTTTCATTGCTTACGAGTTAGATAGCCCATGGGATCCTGGTATTAGCTCTGTTTTTAGCAAGGATGATGTGTTTTGGTCTACTTTCTATGCCTTGATCGAGCTGTCATCTTTCACAGCCGGCCCGTCACAGAGACCAGCTCCATCTCCACCATCATGGTATCAACGTGACGTAACAATGATGCTGCCACGATCACCACCTTGGCTTGATTGAGGTGCTTCATGAGGAGAGTTCTCACTCGACAGGGTCGATTTTCTCCCACTCCGGGGGAATTGATGAGGACATCACACCAGTTGCCAGTTGTCTTTTCATGCCTTAACTTATTTTGAGATGTTGTGTTTTGTTTATTTTTCTTTTAGTACCACATCGGTTATATCTGAGAAGTTCATTTTATAAGAGCCTATATGAAGAGGCTTCTCAATGAATAAGTAGACAATGATTAAATAAAAACTTTTTCAGTTAAAATTTCAGAGCTCTTAGGTTTTAGATTGGGTGTGAAGCCCGTGGTGCAAGGGGTGTGAAGCCCACATAAGGGATGCGAAGTTCAGAGTTATCTGATTCTTTCTCCAACCATAATCTCTCTCTTTTTTTTTTTTTTTTTGTAAAACTTTAGTTTTTCCTTTTATTTGTATTTGAAGGTGATTGCGATCCTGTATTACATCACAATTGCTTATGTTTCATTTCTTTGAATCTAGGATCGTTTTAATATTTCAATAGATAACTTATGTCCATGGCGCCCCCCCCCCCCCCCCCCCCCCTTCTCCTCGTGCTACAAGCGAACAACAACTTGCAGCAGTCTCCACCCAAAAATAGTCAATGTGCCAGACAAAAAAAAAAAAATCTAACCACCATCATACATACCTTGAAGGATCATTAAACACAATAATAAAAGAAAGAGTTATGCAAATGGAGAAGGTTAAGGTTAAATGTCAAAAGTAGGAATTATGTAACAGATAATTTATAAAGTGATTTTTTATCAGAAGAATTTGTATAATTAACTCATATTTGTACTGAAACACAAAAAAACTGCAATATAGAAAACTAATCAAAAAAACATGATAAAATAAGAATATTACTCAGAGTTAAATGAAATAACAAGAATTGAAAAACGCCAATTACCTCCCCTGTGAATTGCACGGTAGTATACTTGTTATCAATTCCTGAAGTTCCTTCAAAAACCTGCAATCATGATTGGTACATCAATAAAACCTATGTACGCATGTACGAACATATTTAAATTATAAAACTGAGAGAAAACTAATATTTTAGATGATCTGAATCTAATATAACATAATAAAACTTACAAAAAAATCAGAAAGTACAAAAAGACTATAAATTTTGTAAATTAAAATAAGTAGCCAATATCTTCAAAATTGTTCTGGAGATAAAGATCACATGAAAGTGCCAGAACTTATGCACGCCATCATTTTCACCTGGTGAAACAAACTGAATGATGCTTTATGACAGAATAAAGTCCACCTGAACTTTTAGTAGACTTGTGAAAAATATGGCTCTGACCGGGACGGAATATACGGCTCCTGAACAATCTCCATATTTGATAAAGATTAATTTGGTCTAGGATCAAATGACTAACTGGATATTACTGAACATGAGAAATGATTCAAATACAAAAAAATGAGTTCAACCATAAATTCAGTACCTGCTCATTTAAAATAAGAAAATGTATAAAGTCACATTAGTTCTTGGTCATGATACAACGCTATAACAGACTTGATCCATGTGATTAGGAAATGTTCTCATAGATTTAGATATGTATTAAGTCATTCTATATGCCCAGATCTTTTAGATGGCTTAGCATTATCCCCAACCATATTCATATTTTGAACATACAGATATCGAATATCCATATATGTCACAATGTGAATACAAAATTGGATCCAGGAAGATTATTTGCATCCATTAAATCATAGAAGATCAAAGACATTCGAAGCATGAAGTTGTAGTGACCTTATTGAATATTAGCAAAAGCAAGGAAACAATCAATACAGTTAAACACATCAGCTCTTCTGCAAACAGTAACATTCACATCTCAAAGATTAGCATTCAAGTAGAAAGCAGCTAATGTGCATTAGGACATGTTTAGATTTAGATTTAAATCATTCAGGTGTATGTCCAGGTCTTCTCATATGGCCTAGCACTATCCCAAACCATATTCATATTTTGAACAAACAGATATCGAATATCCATATATGTCGAAATGTGTACATAATTGGATCGAGGTATTATTTGCATCCATTATATCACAGAAGATTGGAAGACCTATAAAGCTGTGATGACATTATTGAATATTAGGAAATGCAAAGAAACAATCAATGAGGCAATATGTCATATTTAGTGAATGCTAAAATCATGTACTTTACCAGGGCAATGTTTTTCAAGATTCTACCGTAACATGACACTTGAACACCGTGTCACACGGCACAGACCCAGCTCATATAAAAGGAAAAAGGAGAATAACATATCATTGTAGTAAAAGAAGGAAAGGATTAGAAAGAATATTTGTGAGTTATGTGAGTTAGAAAGGGATAAGTTCAGAATATGCAATCTGCAAGTAAATAATAGAAAAGACCATTTCACCTGAACCACAGCTTTCTCTCCATCAACTTCTAGAACCTGACAACGCCTAGTTGTGCCATCCCCAAGTCTTGTATTAACAATTTCTTGATACTTAGGGCCCTGATATAATTGCAAATGTAATGAATATAGGAAGACAACTATTGGAGGAAATGCAACAGCAAAACTTCACAACAATGACTTTTTTTACCTTGACCTTTTCCAATATTACCAGCGGCCCTGCAACTCCAGACACAGTTCTGTATTCTGTGTAAGAAGATGGCAAAAAAAAAAAAAAAAAAGGCTCTCTGAGCAACAGTTCAAATGATCTTAATAATTATTACAGAGCAAAGTTTCTAGAAGCCCAATAATACAACCTAAGAAATGATTTATCAAGAAATATGAAACATCAAACACAGAATAAATTGCATTAAACAGCCTACAGAAGGTTCATCTGGCTTCATTTATGCTTTACGTTGAGAAGGATTTCTGGGATGATGGCAATCTAATAATTTTCATTTCATTTCAGGAGCAAGCATCTGCCCCCATGCTCAACTAACATTAAATATTGATTAGTTGTACAGTCTAATAATGAATTGCCTAGTTCAAAAAATAAATAAATAATAAATAAAGAGTCTCCTTGCAAAGCATTGCAAAGCAATTAGCATGCAGTGCACTTGTAGAACTTGTAATGTGGAATATATTTACGGGGAAAATAGCATGTCTCCAATGGCCTCTCATACACCCTCTTGCTGAAGTCAAATTTACTGTGTGCATGGATGAATTTAAGCAATACGAAGTTGAAAGAGTTGTTTTGTTTGCATATTGACATGTTAGCACTGGGCTGAGTTCAAAATTAATTTTTAGATTAGTTAGGTTTACTTGCAATTAGATATTAGTATGGGGTATTTGTAGCCTTAGGATTTATTATTTAACTTATAATATTTCACTATTTTGGGCATTATTTGCATTCAGGAAGGTTAAATAGATCATATCATGTGGTGACTATTTAGAGATTTTGATCAGGCAATACATCAGATGGAGATATGTCAGGATTTTTAAGTAGGAAATCAAAACCTCCAATAAAGGGGGGAAAACTGAAAAAAGGCAAGTGATTTACTGCTACAGCAACCTCTCATTGCCCAGACAAACAGCAATTGTGGTTACTGCTGTGACTAGTATTCTAGTTCATTAGGAAGTCTTAATTTGTAGGTAGATATGTCGCTCATATGAAAATTATGATGAAAGTAAGAAAGAATAAAGTTGTTTTTATGTTATTCTTCTTGTTTCACTTTTATCCCTTCCTTCTTTTTGTCTCTTACTAAATGATTAATTGCAAGAACTCAAGCCACCCAGCACTGTACCTTGTAACTCAAACTTTTACATTAAAAAAAATCCAAAACCATCATGATATTTGAAAGCTAGAAATGGGATAAATCACTTTACATTCTGTTCTTTATAAAATGGGATAAATCACTTTGCATTATCTGCTATATCCTTATTTTAAGAAATCTTATTCTTATGGTGAGCATATCAACTTTAGTCTTCCTTGATGCCCAAAGGGAGGTTCAGTGCATATGTATATATGTGTATATGTGTACTACTAAAGTGGTATATCTAAAATTTATCTGTTGCCGCAATTGTGAGACAATCACAATTCAGGAACTCCTATTTAGTTGCATTATGCACGAGATGTCAAGGATACATTAACAAACCATCATGAAAAAACAGACCAATGACTTCAAAGTATTATAAACAGACCTCTAAGAACCTATACAGTTAACTTTACAATTTTACCTACTTGAACCCGGACATGAATTCATTTTTCTGATGTAAATGAAGAACAGCAACCAAATTGTCCAACCAAGCAACATAGTAATGCCGTCAAAAAGGAATGCAAGAAAAAAAATTCCACATTAGGCATTATTTACCATTGATGGTGTTTTGACAATCATGAAACTATGAAAGAATAGTGCCCATTAGTTCCAGATTTTATTGTGCTTCTTCCATTCTCTAATTTTCTATTCTTGAAAAAGATGATCTCTACGCAAACATATTAAAAGATAATCGAGTTAATACAAGGACAATCCGAAGTTGAGGATGAACATACCCATGCCAATCTCCAACGTTCCCTCCTCCATATCGGTATTGTTTTGTGCCACACCCATGCTCACCTAGCAACTTGAAATATAGATTAAGTCAGTGAATAAATAGCCTTGAATGGTCCTTGAATTCATTCATATTAAAATTAAGTCAAACGGATTCTTAAGCTCTGTCCTTGATTCATAAGAAAGTGAACCAAAATCATTAAAAAAGGATTGAAACTCCCTGAAACTATGGCAATATTGAAAAAGAAAAGAATTGAACTTTCTGCAAGCAAAAAATAGTCATAAAATTGCAGATTTCATTCCTTGAAAGAGATTAAGAAGAAAAAAATTAAAGTCTATCTTCCCACTCATTTGCTCTGTATCTAAAAATAATTATAAAAGGAAAAACGAAAATGCCAAAGATAATTACAGAGCTACCTAATAAACCTAAAACACTACAAATCTTCAATACAAAACTCAAGATCTATAAAGAGTAGATTTTTTGAGCTCCCCAAGTAAAAGTAAATCCCTACATGAATTAAATTTCGACAATTGATATTTCACTCGAGTTATCGAATTAAAAGAAGATGAAAAAACCAATAAACAAGAAAGCCAGCCGAGCGAACACTAGATCAACCGTAAACAAATCAAGCTTCAACGAGGCAATCAATCGCGATCTTCAAACAAAAGTTCGAAACTTTGAAGAAATTGTGATTGAAATTTACCTTGGGTTTTAATCTCAACAAGGAGCAGGGACGAGATCCAATGCCAAAATAAAACACAAAACCAATATTCTCGATTCTCTAGTACTTTTTATGTATTTATTTGCTGCCAGTATCTGGCTGCCTCTTCTAGTTTTTATGTATTTATTTAGAGAGAAAATCCCTGTTTGATTGGTTTTGATTTTGAGCATGTCTGTTTCATCATAAAAGTTTCTAAGTTGTAAGTGACAATTATGACTTAGTGCTTATTTGAGCGATAACTCATAAAATACACTTGTATTTCACTTACGATCTATTTGTAACACAAATAGTTAACTTTATAGTTGTTGAAATTTCACACATCCTACATGCAATACAAACAGTTAATTTTGTGATTATACAAATTCATATTGTTTACAGTTAATCGTAATTAAATTAATATCTTTTATTATTAGAGTAATCTTTTAAATTTATGAGAATTTTTTAATTATTAGATTAAATATAATTATTAGATTAGCTTTTACTAATAATTTAAATTTTTAATATTAGAATCATTTTTATTATTAGATTGATATAATGTATTACACTTAATTTTAATTCTTACTTTATTTATAGGTTAGTAACCTTTGATATATATTTAATAAGTTTTGATAATTAAATTAATTTTTTATTATTTAATACTTAATTATTTATTTTTTAATATTTTTAATTTTACTATCTTCTAATTTTTAATATATTATATTTCTACTATATTTAATTTAATTTTTGTTATTTAATATTTTTGGTATTTATTTGCATTTTTTAAATATTTTTAAATTACCAAACAGTTAATTTTGTGGTCAACTTTTCTATTTACGACTTACACAATACGACAATCAAACACCATAAAATACAAAACACTTTCCCATGTACAATTTTACATTACCAACCAAGCACCGTATACACTTACTTGCATGTAACTCACTTACAAATGTAGAAAGAGTTTGTCACTTATGACTTACAGCTACTTACGACAACCAAACAGACCCGGGAGAATGAATAAAGAATAGTGATCAGTTATGAATAATCATTTATTTGTTTCGAATTATCATGAACCCAATGGACCGCAAATGTAGGTTACCACAATGAATAACTAGTATACTTTGACGGTGGGAAGCCGAGCACAATGGCGAGAGAAGCGCGGTTGCGACGAGAGGAAGAGGAGGAGACAGCTGGAGGAAGAGGAGGAGACGGCTGGAGGGAAAGGAGGAGGATCTCTCTATCTCTCACTCGAACAAAGACGGACAGATGGAAGGACAAAGTTTGTGAAGGAGTCGCCGGAGAAAACCTCGCTTCACTCTGTTTTGATTAAGTAAAACGAAGTAGACCCATTCACTTAATGGGCCAAGTTCACCCCACTAGCTATTTTGATAAGGGGCCTTCTCTTCATATAAACAAACGTTGCTCGTCCTTTCACTTAGCCCCTGGCCTAATGGTTGGTTGATAGAAGCCCATATATTTTTATTTTTTTAGTTTCATGGATTTTCTTTTTTAGGGATTTTTTTGTTTCTGTTTTTTTCCTTGAATCTACCTATGTAAGTCCTTTTGCCATTTTGCGAATCTCCCTCATCACCGAGTTTTCTTTTCCTCTACTAAAATTTATAATAAATACTACCTAAAGTCTAAAGTTTAAAAGCATGTGTAATGTAACCCCCGACCCTAAATGTATGTGTCACAGTATCAGTATTCGATAGGCGTACATATTTGATTTGACCTTCCTAGTAGTCAAACTGATCCGGTTTCAGTTTCAGATATTATTTTCTAATATTTTAGATTTGTCAGAATTTCTAAAAAAAATTTGGATTATTTTGAAAAAATCTCCGAATTTGGTGTTAACCGATACCGGTAATTAACTCTATGATATTTAATTCACAAACGGAGTTGAGTTTCTGGAATTCGCTTCCATATTGTTTTTCAAAATCATATTTTCTATTTTAGTGTATTTTGGGGATTTTTCTGAATTAATATAAAATCTGGCCAATCTGATATCGACCGGTATCACTAACCGATTTTAAGATTTTTAATTTGCAAACTAAACTGAATTTCTTGAATCCGATTTCACATTCTTCTCCAGGTAATATTTGCTATTTTATTGAATTTTTTAGAACCGTTCGGAACTAGTGAAATTTTGACCCAATTAAAATATTATTTAAATAATATTAAATCACTTTATTCTTTCTTTTCTTCTCACCTAATTCTCCTTTTTCTTCCCCATTAAGGCAACCGACCTACACCATCGCCTCTTCTCTCTCTTTATTTCTCCCATAAATCCTTTTACTTATTATTCTCTCTCCCCTTCTCTCTAATTTCCTTCTCCCACACACAAAAATCTTACCCTCTCTCCATTTCCCCCATAGTTGGTCGGCCCCTCTCCGTCTCCTCCGCGGCCTCGCTGGCCGACCATTGTTGCTGGCTCCCCAACATTCGGCGCCACCTTCCCTCTCCCAATTTCTTTCTTCTCCATCTCCACTCTCATCTTCATTAAACACCAACTTCAAATCCATCCCCAACTCCACCACCTCCTCCACAATTTCCACCTCCTTCCCAAATTCTAACCGACCACCATCACCACCTCCACCTCCACTTCAACACCACCCTATTTTCATCTTCTCCATCCTCCCCTTCTTCTTCTCCTTCTTCTTCTTATCTTCTTTTCAATCTCCTTCTTACTCTCTCCCACCATCGCCGGCGGCCGGACAGACTATAGCTGTCGATCGCTGCCAGGGTCGCGACCCCACCAGCCAGGGTGGCAGGCCATGCGCTGGCCGCTCCTACCACTCTCCTCCCATTCTTCCCTTTTCTTTCCATCTATCTCCCTGACTCTCTCTTTCTCTCTCATATTGGGTTAAACCCAACCCAAACCTGTAAACCCATTAACCCAATCACTTAAGTTTTGGGTTTGAATTTTGAACTTAAACTCGACCATTAACTTGCCAAACCCGTATCCAAAATAGAAATATAATTTTACATTAATCCGCTGTCTGTTTAGAATATTTACAATTTAGATATTGTTATTACATATTAACCCATTTTTATGGTTTTAGTGTTTGGGCGATATCTTGAGCATCCGGAGTCCAATTTAGACGATTCTTAAGTTGTTGCGGTCGTCTAAAGACGCGTTACATCCTCGTAATGCCTATGTAGGTGTTTTTCTTTTATAAATTATATTCATCATGTTAAATACTATTGAGTTATTAATTTATTTAAACCGTGAGTTTTGTTCTGTAAATCATATAAATGGTAAATCACTATAAATAAAGTTGCGTTAGTGGTCACTAATATTTTAGGGTGAGTCTTGATTTAAGATAGACATGTAGATGGGATTATGTATATGCATTGAGTTATTATAAGACAATGGATAAAAAAATTTCAGAATAATTATTAAATTAATAATTATTAAAATGGTTGTGAAGAGCTTGAAAATAAATAATTGTTTATAATTCTTTTATGATATCGATCACAGTAATAACATAAAAATGGTATAACAAATATTGATATATGTCGATTGTCATATATTCATATTAACTCTATCACCCTAACACAGTTACTGTTACTAGAAATCACGAGTATAAGCACTGACACACTGAACACCATTATTTACATAATCATGTATCACTTTACATGAGTTACCATTGAAAATACACCTAGAGGGGGGGGTGAATAGGTGTAGGAGCAAATCTAATGACAAATTATGCAAAATTAAAAACTAATTGCAACACACTATGTGTAACTAAAGAGTGTAGCTGAATTCCCGGTGATGGGCTCTAGACTATCTCCTCGAAATTCCTCTAAATAAGAGTTGAGGTGCTATATGAAGCTCTCTTGATTCAACACAAGTATGAGCACACAAACAATACCGAGCATGTATGAAATATGAACAATATTAAGCAATGCAAGATATAAGAGAGATAGAGTTTAGAGATAGTGGATCAAACGCAAACACCAAGATATGTTTCGAGATTCGAGCCACTGCTCTACGTCCCCGCCTTCACACAGAAGGATTTCCACTACGTCTATACAGGACCTCCCACAAAGGAACCTCTCTCTAACACAACCACCTCTACACAAGAGTAAGGCACAAAGCCAAAACAACAATCACCTCTACACAAGAGGGATAAGGCACAAAGCCAAACTCAACCACAATCTCCTCCACACAAGAGGGATAGCCACAAACCCAAAGCACAATCACCTCTACACTAGAGGGATAGACACAAAACCAACACTCAATCACCTCTACACAAGAGGGATGGGCACAAAACCATGTTGGCCCAAAGGCCCATCACTCTAGTTTTGATGATGATTAACTCATGTAGTTATATTTTACTAATGATCTTGTGTTTATATAGTTTCAGTTATTAATCAATATATTAGCAGGTGTCTAGCTTTAACAAAGGAGTCTTAGAGCTAACACATGTAGATTCAAGAGCTCGCTTGTCAAGATCGCATCTAGCACTCGGTTGGAGTCAAGCTCGTTGGATCATGTTTGGATCGAATCGAATTGGAGGAGTAGTTCTATAAGAAGACTTCGGTTTGTATTTAGTTTAGTTTGTTAAAGGGTAGACTATACTTTTGAAGCTCAAATAGTCACGAACACATACACACAAGTTCAATATGTTTGGTTTTCGATTTAATCGGTTTTGGATTTCAAGTATACATATATCGGGTTTGGATTTTAACCAGCTTTAGTTATGCTGATTTGCTCGACACTCTTTTAGATTTCTTTTCATAACTTTTTATTTTTATATTCAAATAACATGATTTAAATTACATTTCAAAGATAACTTTCAGGGCTACATTTCTTATTCAATAATCATTTTCTGATTCAAATGTTAAAGATGTCAAATATTGGGTTGAATTATGTTATTGTTCTGAAAATAGTTTACAGTTTTAACACCTTTCAGTATTTTATTGATAACTTTTTACTTCAAAATGATATTGAGTTTATTTAAGTTGCAATACAAAGAAGACTTAAAGAATTACAAATAAGTCTTATACTTATTTCTAAATTCTCATGTTTTAGGCCTGAAAACTGTACTCAAAGTTGACCAACAGACTGCCAGATTGGCAGTAACGGCTAATTTTCTGAATGCAGATTTTTAACATGTTTTTAAAACGTGTTTAGTTGATTTTGAGGTTCAATTTCTTCCTCTTTTATCCTGGTAAAATCATACTATGTTTATTCTTCCTAAAACCTATTTAAAGGGGTCTTTAGGCTTAAGTTAATCACAACAACAATTCTATTTGAAAAATCAAGTTTTGGGTTTCAAGAGAAAGAGCTTTCAAGTTTCAGTTTTGTGCTTTTATTTTTAAAAATCTTCTTTAAGTTTTTGGTTCTCAAAATCTCTCTTCTGATTTTACTTTTACTTACAAATTCTTGAACTTCAAATTTATATCTTATTCTTTATGGTTTTGTAAGAGAGTTTTCAAGAGAGAGTTTGTGGTCTTTTGATCACCCAGAAATTGTTTCATTGTCGTTACGTTACCTCTAGACTAAAGGAGTGTATTGTGGAGTTGTGTACTCTGAGTGGTTGTAATTCCTTGGTGTAAGGCCCCTTGGTGGAAGATCCTATAGTGGATCGGGAAATCCTTCATGGTGGTGAAGGCGGGGACGTAGAGAAAGGGTGCTCGAACCTCGAAACATATCTTGGTGTTTGCATTTGATCCACTATCCCTAAACTTTATCTCTCTTATATCTTGCATTACTTTATATTGCTCACATTCATATGCTTGATATTGTTTTGCTTGTGCCTATACTTGTGTTGAACCAAGAGAGCTTCATATAGCACCCTAACTCTTAATCTAAAGGAATATCGGAGATAGTCCAGAGTCCTTCACGGAGAATTCGGCTACACTCTTTGATTACACATTGTGTGTGATGATTAAGTTTTAATTCCGCATCATTTGCATTAGATTAGCTTATACACCGATTCACCCCCTCTAGGTGTATTTTCAATTGGTATCAGAGCCTACGCTCTTGATATTAGGTTTAACCACCTAGGAGTGAGATTTTAGATTGCTAATCTAGATTTGCATTTGCACACATATTATTTATACACTCATGGATCACCTTGCCCCTCCCATATTTGTTATTTCTAACATCGATATATGAAAGCTTAGGATGAGTACTTATTTAAAAGCTCTAGGTTTGCATGTCTATCTTGCCACTACCAAGAAAACTTATTTTGGTAATATCAAGTACTTTGAGGCTAATGCACAAGCCCTAGATGCACTTAAGAATTCACTTAGCAAAAAAAATTTATCTATTATTTCTCATTGTGATTCCGCTTTTGCATTGTGGAATATTTTGACCTCTCGAGCTACAAACGATAAAGAATGTGGAGAAAGAATCTAATAAAGAAGAGTCTGATTAAGCTTGCTTCATGGTCTAAGGGAATGACCCCATTGAGGTAAACTCGGACACTCAACTAGATGATAGTTCTAGTTTTTCTTATGATAATATGGATGCAGATGCATTAAATGAAGAACTATCTATAGTTTATGAAAAATTACTTTCAAAGTACCAAGTTTTAAAAAAGAAAAGTCTTGAATTAAAAGAAGAAAATAAAAATTTATTTTCTAAACTAAACATGATTTTGTGAGAAAGGGTTGAGATTTCAAGTGAAAGGGACTCATTGAAATCTCAACTTGATCTTATTTTAAATGAAAAAAAATTTTAAAGAATAAAAATGATTGTGATATTTTGTTTTCAAAACTCGATTGTGTTTTAAAAGAGAACAATTCTTTGAAAAATAAAATTGTTTTGATTTTAAAAGAATTGGACCTTGTTTTAAATGAAAATAAATGTTTGAAGAATGATTTTTTCTCATGTTTGTCATATTTCTAGTGCTCCATCTATTAGTGATAAATATGTTGCATGCTCCACTTCTTCTTCAATTATTGAGAATGATATTTGTGCTTTGAAGAAGAGTGTAGATTATTTGGGCTCCACTTTGAGCCAATGTGCCATGAACCACACATGATTGGAATCTATGTTTCGAAAGAAATATACTCCACATATCCATGCACGCTAATCACGGCATACACATGCTCATCATGCTCACACACATGATTTTATGTATGCTTATGTGTACACTAGTACACAATGTGAACGTACGAGCTACATTACAAGATTTTGTTATGATAGAATAAATATTTCAAATTTTGCAAATAAATTTGTTTGGGTTAGAAAAAGTGCTAACTAACATGGACCCAAAAAGTTATGGGTACTAAAATTCACCCCTATTATATTTAATATAGGTGGGGCTCTCACATGACGTGAGAGGAATAGTGCCTTGATGGTGGATGCAATTGGGCTTGATGGATCTACATTGGATTCATCACCTTCAAGGATGTTTGGTGGGAGGATCATTATGGTTTGGAGACCTAGAAATTAGCTCCATTGATTTTGGTAACTATCTCTAACTCCCATTTTGATTACATGCTCTCATTGATTAATTTTTAGCATGTCCTGATTTTTCATGTTCATTATGTTTAAATGCAATGTTTATTAGATTTGTGATATACATATGTAGTTTTTGAGGTACACCCATTTTATATGGATATCATTTTTGTGTTCTCATTATAATTTAGCTATTGTGTATATCCTACCTCTAAAGCACATGCATTTATCCCAATGATCATGTTTGTCTATGTTTTTGCACTTCATGTTTTGATTACATGTTTAGATGAAACTTTTATTAAAACTTGTGTTTATACTTGTATAACTAATGAGCCACATTTGTTTATCATATGTTTGCGCTTTATTACTCATTTGTACCCATTAGATGTACTTGTATAATCTAGTTTTGATGACTCTTGCATCTTTACTTGTTTTTCCTATTTTTGTACACATTTTCATAAAAATATATTTATCTTATATATATGTTAATTTTGTCTAAAATCATTAGATATACATGTCTATCCTAGAGTCACTTATTTTTCATGCAAATTTATTATGGACTCGTTTATGTTTAGAATATGTATGTATACTTTTAGTTTTAACAAAATATACATATACCTTGAAGCGCATTTAGTTTTGATGATTTCTTGTCTTCGATAAAAGGAAATTCATATGAGCTTCAATATCTTATTTTCATGATTTGTTGATTACATGATTCATACACTCTATGTTTGGTGTTTACTCATGATTTTTGTTTCATGAGCATAAATGTGCTTTATAGACATTGAGTGTCAATAATCGTGTGATTTTCATGTTTTTATGGGATATATGACTTGTTTTCATGTTTGAAGGATTTAATACTAGTTTTTCAAAATTATCTTTAAACTAGTCTTTATTTTTCATGTGGTAGTGATTTTCAAACTATGCTAAAATATTCTCAAATCATATTTTTGAAATATTTTTGAAAACTTCTACCAACCCAAGGGCGGTTGGATGGGCGACCATGCCTTATATACCCTTATTGAATATCTTTTAAACTGGTGCATGAATAGGGTTGTAGGTATGAGTTATACACTTAATCTTCAAGGAATCTTTTTTTTTATACTCATATTTGTTTCTTATATATGTATGCTTCAAATTTCAATTAGTATAAATTTCAATTGGTATTTCTATTTTCAATATACATATATATGATTTGATTGTACTTGTTTTACAATATCTTTACATTCTTAAAAGCACAAATTATGTTTATATTAAGCTTGATTTTATTCCAAATGTTAATTGGTATCTTTACAAGCTTATGCATTGATTTTAATTGGTATTTAATAAATATCAAAATATTTCATGTTTCACCTTCAATTGGTATCAAAATCTACTATTGGTATCTTAAAAAAAAAAAATTCTAATGCTACCAACATTTGTTTGTGTCAACTACTATTTGATTTCATTGGTATCAAAATTTGTTTTGTTGACTTAAGAAATTTTAAATTTTTGTTTTAAGTATTATCAAAATTTTATTTTAAAATTTGTTGATATGTATTGCCTATATGCAAGGGGAGCTTAACATCTTCTTTATATATAGACTCATGCTGAAGTGTATTTCACATATTGAGGAGCTTGACCTCTCTTCTTTATGTAGTACACGTATGCAGAGGGAGCTTAACATCTCCGTTTATACATTGTATATTATGATTTATGTAGGTTAGGGTCTAGTCATCCCCTCTCCATGTAATGCATGTATGCAGGGGGAGCTAACTTAACGTCTCTCCTCTTCATGAATGTATATCGTATATGTTGTGCACCGACAACAACCAGAAGAGGAATCCTTGAATCTCTCAAGCACGAAGAACAATTCCCAAAACAGTACAAATACCAAACTGCGAGAAAAGAACAAGCAAACAACAATCTTAACGAGGTTCGGTCTCAATGCCTACGTCCTTGGGCAATGAAAGAGAGATTTAATTGCTTTGGAAATCGATTACAATACTTGCAGCACCTCTGATTTCAAGAGAGCCCCAGATTTCCCAACATACAACAAAAGAAATCCCGTTTAAATACAACAGATTTCTAAATTAGCAATCGCAGCCCGCAACCCGACTGTCGGTCGACCGGGCGGTCGACCGACCCCTTCCACCGGTCGACCGGTCGGTCGACCAGGCGCCCAACAGAGAGTTGGGTACTTTCAGTCGGTCGACCGGGCGGTCGACCGAGCTCCTTCCTTGTGCACGTTGTGCACGTCGATCGACCGGGCCGGTCGACCGATCTCCTGCTACTGCGGGCGGTCGACCGGGCCGGTCGACCGAACACTTGCTGCTGCTGCTGTTTCCTTCGTCTTTCGTCGATGACTTCCTCGACGATCCCTCGACGATCCTTGTCGACTTCCTTGATAATACCTCTCTCTTTCCAACAATTCTCCACCTCGGTGAAGATTCTTCCAAATTTGACCCGAACTGTCCATCGACTCGAAAGCGGTTGCACCAATGTGGTTGCCTACGTAACCTGCCCAAAGGATCAAGCCATTCGTAGTTCATCCAAATGAGCTTCAACAAGCTCAAGCTACCTGAAGGACATGGAGCAAAGCTTTGCAATGTGCAAACTTGACTCCCGACACCACCTTAGTAAGCATGTCGGCAGGATTCTCTGATGTGTGAATCTTCAACAGTTCGATATCACCCTCTTTTAGAATCTCCCGAACGAAATGGTACCTGACGTCGATGTGCTTCGTCCGTGCATGATAAACCTGGTCCCTGGCCAAGTAAATGGCACTCATACTGTTACAGTTAATCTTCAGCAGATCCTGTTCCACGCCCAAGTCATCAAGCAGGCATTGAAGCCAGATTGCCTCCTTCATGGCCTCTGTCATGACCATATACTCAGCCTCTATGGTCGACAATGCGACGGTAGACTGCAGTGTGGAGCGCCAACTCACCGGTGCTTGAGAGAATGTGAAGACACATCCCGTTGTCGACCGGCGCTTGTCAAGATCACCTGCATAGTCTGAATCAACATACTCTATGCACTCTTGCTTTCTCGTGGAGTCCTTCTCAAACACCAGACCTACATTAATTGTTTCTTTGATGTACCACAAAATCCACTTCACCGCCTCCCAATGACCCTGTTCCGGATCATGCATATATCTGCTCACCATGGAGACGGCCTGTGATAAATCTGATCTCGTACACACCATAGCGTACATTAAGTTACCGACTGCACTGGCATATCGAACGTGAGACATATACTCACGTTCTTGAACACTCTTCGGAGACATCTTAGCAGACAACTTGAAGTGAGGAGCCATATGTGTACTTACAGACTTTGTATCCTTGCCGATATTGAACCTCTGTAGTACCTTCTCCAAATAGCCCTTCTGAGTCAAGCTCACCCTGCCAATCTCTCTGTCTCTAGTGATCTCCATGCCCAACACCTTCTTAGCTTCACCAAGGTCCTTCATCTCAAACTCTGAAGATAGATCCCTCTTCAAAGCATCAATAGCAGATCTCAACCTCGAAGCAATCAACATATCATCTACATACAGAAGTAGATAGATATAATCCCCTGGACAGCTTGTTGTAGTACACACATGGGTTATAGTGGCTACGTGTGTACTTCTTCCTTCTGATGAAGCTATCGAATCGCTTGTACCACTGTCTAGGAGACTGCTTCAGTCCGTACAGCGACTTCTTCAGCTTACATACCATTTCTTCCTTTCCTACAGTCTTGAACCCTGTTGGCTGAGTCATGTAGATCTTCTCCTCTAGATCGATGTGGAGAAAGGCGATCTTTACATCGAGTTGGTCAAGGTCCAACTCATACTGCGCCACCAAAGCCAATAGAATACGAATTGACGAATGTTTAACAACAGGAGAGAATACCTCATTATAGTCAATTCCTTCCCTCTGAGCATAGCCTTTAACTACCAACCTGGCTTTGTAGTACACTGAATCTTCTTTGAGAGATCCCTGCTTCTTAGCATACACCCACTTGCAGCTTATAGTCTTCTTCCCTTTGGGCAACCTAGTGAGTTCCCAAGTGTCGTTCTTGTAGAGAGACTTCATCTCTTCATTCATGGCTTCTTTCCACATCTTCGATTCCGAACTGATCTCAGCTTCTATGAAGGTGGACGGGATAGCCTCCTCGACGACTGGAAGTGCATACGCCACGACCATATTTGTAGTGAGCCTACCTGGTCTCCTAGTGTTCCTCCTTGGTCTTTCAACTGCAGTAGAGTCAGGAACATTACTCATGACCTGTTCTTGACCCTCTTCAACATCTTCAGCATCTTCTACAACTGCTTGATCACTGTCCTGTGTCACTCTGGGAATGATCCTGACAGATGCTAATTTCTCTAGAGATGGTGGATTTGCATCAATCTCCACCTGCTGCGATAGCTCCTTGGTCTTGCTAGTCTCCACCTGCTGAGAGACCGTAGGCTTCATCAAAGAAGCCTCATCGAAAGTGACATCCCTGCTGAGTAGAAACTTTTTGTCCGTTGGATCCCAGATCTTGAACCCTTTGATTCCTGGCTTGAAACCGACGAACACACCTTTCTTTGCCCTTGGGTCTAACTTATCATCTTTGACATGATAGTAGGCTAGACATCCGAAAACCCGTAGCAAATCATAGTCAGCAGCTGCTTTTCCTGACCAAGCCTCAAGAGGAATCTTCCCCCCTATCGCAGACGATGGCAACCTATTCACAAGGTAGCATGCATACGCCAAACTTCAGCCCAAAACTTCTTTGACAGTCCTGCATTGGATAACATACACCGGACCTTCTCTAGCAAGGTCTTGTTCATCCTTTCTGCTACCCTATTCTGTTGCGGAGTCTCTCGTACCTTGAAGTGTCTCTCTATGCCCTCATTAAGGCATAGCTGAAGGAAAGGATCGGATTTGTACTCTCCTCCATTGTCAGAACGGAGGACCTTGATTTTCCTTCCAGTACTTCTCTCCAAGTTAGTCTTCCACTTCACAAACAGTTCTAGGACTTCACCTTTGCGTCGCATGGTATATACCAAGCAGTGCCTAGAAAAATCATCAATAAACGACACAAAATAATGGTTACCTCCAATCGATGTAGTCTTGGTAGGTCCCCAGACATCCGTGTAAACATAGTCAAGAATTCCCTCGGTGCAATGTGATGCTGTGCCGAACTTCACCTTGGTCTTCTTGCCGATGATACAATGCTCACAGAATTTCATCTTGCAGGTTTCGGCACCCTTCAGCAACCCTTGCCTCGCAAGAGCTTGCATTAACTTCTCTCCTGCATGTCCCCGCCTCATGTGCCACAGCCTGGTTGAATCTTCTCTGAACTGGTAGAAGCCGCCACTTGCCTTGTCACCGTATTACCCTTCAAGTAGTATAGGTTGTTCCGGCGATCGGCCTTCAACACCACCATCGAACCTTTTGTCATTCTAAGGACTCCTTCCTTAATAGACACCCCAAGGCCCAATGACTCCAAAGCTCCTACGGAAATCAGGTTTCTCTTCAACTGAGGTAAATACCTCACTTCCTTCAGCTCCCTCACCATCCCATCAAACATTCTGATTGGGATTGTACCAACACCCTCCATGATGCACGGATGATCATCACCCATGACGACCGAACACCCCTCCAGCTTCTCAAAACTGGTAAACCAGTCCCGATTAGGGCTTACATGGTATGTAACACCTGTATCCATGATCCACTCGTTTTCACCTGAGTAGCCTATGATGGGAGTAGTAACTGAAAATGAGAACACCGACGAATCTGAGTCTGATCCATCTGCCTGTGATTTACTGCTAGGAGTGTTAACCACCTTTGCTAGATTTGCCTCAGACTTTGATTCTTTCTTCTTTCCCTCGAACTTCGGACAGTCCACTTTCCAGTGCCCTATCTCTCTGCAGAAGGCACACTGATTCCTTTTAAGATCCTAAACCTTGGCCTGGACTTTGATCTTCCTCTTTCCTCCTTGCCCTTCCTTGATGAACCCCTGCCTCTTACTGCCAGTGCCTCCGCTGATGAGCTTGACTGAGAAGGATGTCTCTCCTTTCTCCTTGTCTCATAACTTGCCAGTGCAGACGACACCTCATGGTAGTCCAAAGTCTGCCTACCATTGATAAAGGTCAGAGTGAATGTCTCATACTCCTCCGCCGGGAGTGAGTTCAGGAGGATGATCGCCTTATCTTCCTTATCTATCTTGACATTCACGTTCACCAAATCTGTAAGAAGCTTCGTGTAGCGGTTGATGTGTTCATTCACGGTGCTCCCCTTCTTCATCTGAAATCGGTACAGCTTACTCTTAAGCTGCAATCTCGACTCGATACTCTTGGTCAGATACTTCTTCTCAAGGGTTTCCCACAAATGCTTCGCCGACGTCTCATGTAACGCAAGATATTTTATGTCTTGCGTTAAACATAAACGAATTAACCCACACGCAGACCTGTTCATCTTTTCCCACTCTTCATCAGTGGCCGTGCTTCTCTTCTTCTCCAGAAGGAGAGTATCCTCGAGGTTCGATGCATTCAGGGCATCCATAACCTCACATCTTCACATCCCGAAATTATTTGTGCCATTGAACTTTACCACGTCAATCCTCGGATGAGGATGCATGGTCTTAACCGAAGTACTTTCTTCTGCCATCTAGATTACTTGATCCTCTATCTATGTGGAATAAACCAATTGGAATTAGATCACAACTTCGATAAAAATTGAATTTTTACCTTTTCCCGAAACCCTAGATTGAGTTTCTCACTGGATCTACTCCACTAATGATTCCTTGAGCACTCCTTGCGTCCTTCTGAGATCGACACACGATCCCGCGAACACGACTACCGCTGATCTGAGATCTACATACAATCTCCACCGAATCAGCTCCAGAAGCCCTCCGAATCTCCAGAAAAATCCCAAGCGAAACCTGGGAAGCTCTGATACCACTTGTTGTGTGCCGACAACAACCAGAAGAGGAATCCTTGAATCTCCCAAGTACGAAGAACAATTCCCAAAACAGCACAAATACCAAACTGCGAGAAAAGAACAAGCAAACAACAATCTTAACGAGCTTCAGCCTCAATGCTTACGTCCTCGGGGCAATGAAAGAGAGATTTAATTTCTTTGAAAATCGATGACAATACTTGCAGCACCTCTGATCTCAAGAGATCTCCAGATTTCCTAACATACAACAAAACCCTAGAAATTCTGTTTAAATACAACAGATTTCTAAATCAGCAATCGCAGACCGCAACCCGACTGTCGGTCGACCGGGCGATCGACCGACCCCTTCCATCGGTCGACCGGTCGGTCGACCGGGCGCCCAACAGAGAGTTGGGTACTTTCAGTCGGTCGACCGGGCGGTCGACCGAGCTCTTTCCTTGTGCACGTTGTGCACGTCGGTCGACCGGGCCGGTCGACCGATCTCCTGCTACTGCGGGCGGTCGACCGGGCCGGTCGATCGAACACCTGCTGCTGCTGCTGTTTCCTTCGTCTTTCGTCGATGACTTCCTCGATGATCCCTCGACGATCCTTGTCGACTTCCTTGATAATACCTCTCTTTCCAACAGTATATACATCTTTATTGTTTGATTGTTCTCACCCCTTTGTTGATTAATTAACAAAAAGTGGAAGAAGAATTTAGTGAGTTTTCTATGCATGCTTAATATTTAGCATTTATGCATACATGTTTTAGTTTAAGTTTATGCACTTTATTGAATATCTTTATTTTTTATTGCTATGCATGAGTTAAGGGGGAGCTTCTCTGAAACTTATCTTTAATCCATGCATATATAACTCCATGAGTTTTGTCATCATCAAAAAGGGGAGATTGTTGGTCAAAAGGTTCATCACTCTAGTTTTGATAATGATTAACTCATGTAGTTATAGTTTACTAATGATCTTGTGTTTATATAGTTTCAGTTATTAATCAAGATATTAGTAGGTGTCTAGCTTCAACAAAGGAGTTTGGAGCTAACACATGTAGATTCAAAAGCTCGCGTGTCAAGATTGCATCTAGCACTTGGTCAGAGTCAAGCTCGGTGGATCATGTTTGGATCGAGTCGAATTGGAGGAGTTCTATAAGAAGACTTCAGTTTGTGTTTAGTTTAGTTTGTTGAAGGATAGAATAAACTTTTGAAGCTCAAAGATTCACACACACACACACACACACATAAGTTCAATATGTTTAGTTTTCGGTTTAATCGGTTCTGAATTTCAAGTACACATATATCGGGCTTTGGATTTTAACCGGTATTAATTCTGCTGATCTGTTCGACACCCATTTAAATTTCTTATCACAACTTTTTATTCTTATATTCAAATAACATGATTTAAATTGCATTTCAAAGATAACTTTCAGAGCTACATTTTGTATTCAATAATCATTTTCTGATTCAAAGGTTAAGATGTCAAATATTGGGTTGAAGTCTGTTATTGTTCTGAAATTAGTTTACAGTTTTTAATTTGACACATTTCAGTATTTTATAAATAACTTTTTACTCTGAAATGATATTGAGTTGATTTAAGTTGCATTAGAAAGAAAACTTAACGCATTACAAATAAGTCCTCATATACTTATTTCTGAATTCTCACGTTTTAGGCCTGAAAACTATGCTCAAAGTTGACCAACAGACTGTCAGATTGACAGTAATGGTTAATTTTCTGGAGGCTAATTATTAACATATTTTGAAACGTGTTTAGTTGATTTTGAGGGTTAATTTCTTCCTCTTTTATCGTGGTAATACTATAATATATTTACGCTTCCTAAAACCTATATAATGGGGTCTTTAGGCTTGAGTTAATCACAACAATAATTCTATTTGAAAAATCAAGTTTTGGGTTTCAAGAGAAAGAGCTTTCTAGTTTCAGTTTTGTGTTTTTATTTTCAAAAATCTTCTTTAAGTTTTTGGTTCTCAAAATCTCTCTTCTAATTTTACTCTCACTTTCAAATTCTTGAGCGTCAAATTTATGTCTTATTCTATAGGATTTTGTAAGAGAGTTTTCAAAAGGGAGTTTGTGGTCTTTTGATCACCCAGAGATTGTTCCATTGTCGTTATGCTACCTCTAAACTATAGGAGTGTATTGGGGAGTTATGTACTCCGAGTGGTTATAATTCCTTGATGTAAGGTACCTTGGTGGAAGATCCTATAGTGGATGGGAAATCCTTCACGGTGGTGAAGGCGGGGACGTAGAGCAAGGGTGCTCGAACCTCGAAACATATCTTGGTGTTTGTGTTTGATCCACTATCTCTAAACTCTATCTCTCTTATATCTTACATTACTTTATATTGCTCACATTCATATGCTAGATATTGTTTTGCTTGTGCCCATACTTGTGTTGAACTAAGAGAGCTTCATATAGTACCCCAACTCTTAATCTAGAGGAATCTCGGGGAGATACTCCAGAGCCCTTCACGGGGAATTCGGCTACACTCTTTGGTTACACATTGTGTGTTGTGATTAAGTTTTAATTTCGCATCATTTGCATAAGATTAGCATATACACATATTTACCCCCCTCTAGGTGTATTTTCAAGCCAAAGCACAATCACCTCTACACAAGAGGGATAAGACATTAAGCCAAACCACAACCACCTCTATACTAGAGGGATGAACACAAACCCAAAGCAAAAGAAAGATTACAACTTGGTGATCACAATAGACCACAAACAATTCTTGGTGATCACAATAGACCACAAACAATATTTTTCACAAAAACAAGATCCTATAGATGGATAGAGGTGATAGCTCAAGTGTGAGAAAACAAGGTGTTTGAAAAATAAATCACAAAGAAAAAATACTTGGGGAAAATACTAGAATGAAATAGAATTGAAGATCAAAACCAATTTCCCAAATACTCTATTTTCCTTGATTTATTCAACCCTTTAAAATAAATAAAAGATAAATCTTTTTGACACAAAAACTCTTCCAAAACTTGCTGCTAAAACACTTGTAAAGATGAGAAAATTTGCTCTCTAAAACTTGTTGAAAACAGCCCAAGAGATGGCTATTTATAGCCTCTCAAAAAATAGATCCGTTGGCAGCCTGAACGGTCCAGAATGCCCTTCCGGTCGACTGACCCAACGGTCATATTTCTGAACGTTATGCCTCCAGTCGACCGCCCGGTCGACCGACAACACCCGAGAGTTGGATGCTTTCAGTCATGGCAAGTCTATAAGGCCGGTTGACCGCGCGGTCGACCGACCTTATAGGTTGGCCATGTGCACATCCTTGTGCACATCGGTCGACCGACCCCTATCCGGTCGACCGTTCGGTCAGCCGGCAGTGGGATCTGGCTGATATTTCAGAACATGAAATTTAGGTATTTTAACTCTAATAAAATCTCATAAAATCCTATAAATTCTATAAAAATAAGTTTTTATAAGATATTTGAATAACGAATATGTGTGACAAAAAATCAACACATATTGCAAACTATTTGAGCTATTATTGTGATATAAAATATTTGGCCTTAAACAAAAATTGTATTTTCTAAAACTTGAATTTTGAAATGAAAAACCGTTTTCTCCAAAACTTGCATAAATAAAAAAACATGATATTGAAACAAATTTGAAGCATATTGTGTATGGATAGAATCTAATACACATGTCAAAAATATATCTATGTTTTGACATGAAATCCAAAAATAGGTTTTATTAATACCAAAACTCTAAACACATGAATAGGATTATCAAATAAATTTTTTCAAATATATGAAGCATATATATATATATATATATATATATATTATATATATATATAATATATATATATATATATAATATATATATATATATATATATATATGAATTCTAATATACATTATATCATGTAAACTTGTTTTGATTCTGTCTATTCATGAAAAACCATATATTCATAATATCTGAACTCCAAATCCGGTTAAACCGAAAACCAAACATATCGAACTTGTGTGTATGTGTGTGAATTTGAGCATATCAATACTATCTATTTTTACACAAGATCTAAACAAACTGAAGTTTTCTTGTCGATCCTCATCTTCAAGATGACCCGATCCAAATATGATCCAAAGAGCTTGACTCCAACTGAGTGCTAGATGCGATCTTAACGCGCGAGCTCTTGAATCTACATGTGTTAGCTCCTAAAACTCTTTTGTTGAAGCTAAATACCAACTAAGAACTTGATCAATAACTGAAATTATATAAATACAAAATTATTAGTAAACTATAATTACATGAGTTAATCATCATCAAAACTAGAGTGATGGGCCTTTGGGCCAACAATCTCCCCCCTTTTGAGATGACAAAACTCATGGAGTTATATATGCGTGGATTAAAGATAAGCTTCATAGAAGCTCCCCTTTAACTCATGCATAACAATAAACATAAAGATATTTAATAAAATGCATAAACTATATATATATATATAATATATATATATATATATATATATATATATATATATATATATATATATATATATATATATATAGAGAGAGAGAGAGAGAGAGAGAGAGAGAGAGAAATATAAACATGCATATATAAACTCTCAAAATTCTTCTCCCCCTTTTTGTCAATTCATCAACAAAGAGGTGAGGACAATCAATCAATAAGGATGTATATGCGACATATATTTATGAAGAGGACAGACGCTAAATTAGCTCCTCCTGCATACATGCATTACATGGAGAAATGATGACTAGACCCTAACCCACATAAAGTATAATATATAATGTATAAACGGAGATGTTAAGCTCCTCTACACACGCATACCACATAAAGAAGAGAGGTCAAGCTCCTCAATATGTGTAATTTACTTCAACATGAATCTACATATAGAGAAGATGTTAAGCTCCCCTTGCATATAGGCATTACATATAAACAAAAGTTTGAAACAACTTCTTAAAATAAATTTTGAAATCTCTTGAAGTGAACAAAATAAATTATGGTACCAATGAAATCAAATTGTAGTTGATAAAATAAAAGTTATACCATTTGTAAAAAAATATTTAAGATACCCAAAGTAGATTTTGATACCAATTGAAGGTGAAACATGAAATATACTTTGATATTTATGGTATTTATTTGGTATCAAAATGAAATACCAATTGAAATACCAATTGAAATTAGTGCATAAGCTTATAAAAATACCAATTAACATTTTAAAAATAAGTCAAAAACTTAATTTGTGCTTTAAAAATGTAAAGACATTATTAAAAACAAGCACAATTAAATCATATATATGTATGAAAATACCAATTGAAATTGATACTAATTGTAATTTGAAGCATACATATATAATAAACAAATATGAGTATACAAAAATAAAATTTCATGAAGATCATGTGTATAACTCATACCTACCACCCTTTTCATGCACAAGTTTAAAAGATATTCAATAAGAGTATACAAGACATGGTCGCCCATCCATCCGCCCTTGATGGTAGGGGTTTTCAAAAATCATGATTTGAAAATATTTTAGTATGGTTTGAAAATTACTACCATATGAAGAGTAAAGACTAGTTTAAAGATAATTTTAAAAACTAGTATTAAATCCTTTAAATATGAAAACAAATCATGTATCCCATGAAAATATGAAAATCACACGATCATCGACACTCAAATAGCAATAAAGCACATATATGCTCATGAAATAAAAATTATGAGTAAACACCAAACAAAGAGTGTAAAAATCATGTAATCAACAAAAATCATGGAAATAGGGCATTGATGCTCATATGAAATTTCTTTTATCAAAAGCACGGATTCATCAAAACTAAATATGTTTCAAGGCATATGTATGTATTGCTAAAACTAAAAGTATACATACATATCCCAAATATAAACGAGTCCAAAAAAATTTGCATAAGAGGCAAGTGACTCTAGGATAGACATGTATGTCTTATAGTTTTAGACAAAATTGACATACATGAAACAAAACATATATTATAAAAACATGTACAAAAATAGGGAAAAATAAGTAAGATGTAAGAATCATTAAAACTAGGTTATACAAGTACACTCAATGAGTACAAATGAGTAATAAAGCACAAACACAAGATAAACAATTGTGGCTCATTAGTTGTACAAGTATAAATACAAGTTTTAACGAAAAATTTCATCTAAACATGTAATCAAAACATGAAGTGTAAATATATCAACAAACATGATCATTAGGGTAAATGCACGTGATTTAGAGTTAGGATATACACAATAGCTAAAGTATAATGAGAAACACAAAAATATAAATCTATATAAACATGGGTGTACCTCAAATACTACATATGTATATCATAAGTCTAATAAACATGAATTTAAACATAATAAATATGAAAAATACGAAAACCAATACATGTTAAAAATATTCATACAAAATCATGTAAACATAAATAGGGAGTTGGAGATAGTTACCAAAACCAATAGGGTTAATCTCTAGATTTTCAAACCATGGTGGTCCTCACACCAAACATTCTTGATGGTGATGCATCCAATGTAGTGTCCATCAAGCTCAAGCGCATTCACCATCAAGGCACCGTTCCTCTCACACCATGTGAGAACCCATACCTACATCAAATACAATAGGGGTGAATTTGGTACTCATACCTTTTTGGGTCCATGGAGGTTAGCACCTTTCCTAATCCAAATAAATTATTTGTAAAATTTGAATTATGTATCCTATCATAACAAAACTTTGCAAGGTGGCCCGTACGTCCACAATGTGTACAAGTGTACACATGAGCATACATAGTGTCATGTGTGTGAACATGAGAAGCATGTGTATGCCGTGTTTTGTATGCATGCATATGAGGAGGATGTTTCTTGCGAAACATGGATTCTAAACGTTGTGTGATTTATTACACATTGGCTCAAAATGGAGCCAAACAATCTACACTTTTTTTCAACATGCAAATATCGTTATTAATACTTGAAGAAGAGTGGAGCATGCAATAGGTTTATCAATGGAAGATGAATCTGTAGTAGCATGACTAACATGTGAATCTAACTCATTTTTCAAAGAAGCATTCTTTTGAAACTAAATCGATTTTTTTTTGAAATCAAGGCAATTTTATTTTTCAAAGAATTGTTTTCTTTTAAAACAATTTCAAGTTTTGAAGACAAAATCTCATTTTTCTTCAAAGCAATGTTAAAATCATTTCTATTTTTCATAATTTTATTTTTCTTTAAA
>JAVJIF010015478.1:0-89323 GCA_038442645.1 Agave tequilana | reverse complement strand
CAGCAGGTTATATGACGTGTCAGCGTCAATGACATAACACGTCACCTCTGACTTGAGGCTTCCGATTCTGCAACGGAGCCGAATCTTCCCAAGTGGATGGCTGCTCCCGGCGTTAAAACCATATATTGTTAGTAGTGGTTGCGGACAACCTGTACAGTGGTATGCCGAGGAAGTAGAGGAGCCGTTTGGGATGATGCTGAGTGCCGACCCCGGATCGACTTGTACTCTTTCAATGCATGTTGAACCGATATATCCGGTGTAGTACAGAGGTCGATCATGCTTGTTATCTTTGAGAAGCATATCTTCCGCCGTGAAGGTAATAGCAGGCACCTTCGCTTGTATATGATGGCATTCTGGGCAAGAAGACTGGGCGTCATGATTAGAGACCTCTGGTATGCATGTTAGAAGAGTCTCTGAGTTGGCCAAAGCATCTCTGAGCGCTTCTCGTGTCTCCTTTGGAGAGACGCAGGAGCTCGTGTATTGTGATACGAGCTGATATTGGCCAGTGGGCCAGTATATCGAAGCGAAAGGGCGTATCAAGCCCTTGGGCCTGACGGTTTCTTCAACACATGGTCGAACCGTGCCTCTTTAGGCTTTTTCTCTCCCTTTGGTCGGGACTGGAGTGGATGCAGGTGTTGGTGCTGACGTCGTTTGCTGTTATGTCTCGTCAGCAAGCTTCTCATACTGTCTCAGGTACGACTTCCCAGACCGGGTGCCCGTCTGTTGAGGCGCATCTGCCTGCGCTGTACAGGCATGCTTCTCTTCTTCTGAATCGCTGAGGGAAGCCGAAGTAAGATTACCATCATCTGGCAGGACAGAGATGACATTGCAGGACTTGCCCTTTTGCCGGAGTCCTTCGACGTCCGCTGTACTCTTGGACGAGGTCAGGGTGTATCCATATAACTTCCCCTGTCTCCAACGTCAAGGGAACGAGACCCTTGTCATTTTTAGCTATGGCTGAAGAATGCTTGACTTCCAACCGCGGTGTGGGGGCTGGATAGGTCCCGTCAGGAACCATGACCTTTTGGGCTGTGCCGAACTCAAGAGTCACCATATTGGCAGTGACTTTCTTCTGCTCCGTCTTCAGTGTGAGGACGCCGGCGTCAATCAGGGCTTGTATCCTGTCCTTGAGGACATAACACTTGTCAGTAGGATGGTGAATCATCCTATGATAGAGGCAGTATTTGGGGTCGTTTGTGCGCCCTATCTCATCAGGACGTCGAGCATCCGGCAGCTTCAGCTTATTCCCTTTGTGGAGCAGTGGAATATCGTGACCACCTGATCATCTCTGAAGGAGTACTGTTTTTGAGGGAATTTGGGCTCCTGATTGTTGAAGCCGCTCTTCTTGGCCTTTGACTGCACGTCTCTCCGAATAACTCTACGGACATAATCTCTTTCCCTTTAGCTTGGGAAGACTGAGGCGGGGGGTCGCCGCGTCCTTTGCTGTTCGTACCCCATTTGCCTCTGGGGGCGGATGGCTCGAACTTTTTAGCCGACTTCTCAGCTATCTCAGCTTGTTCGACTAATTCCTTCCAAGTGTGGGCTTTGACAGCCCCCATGCGAACTTCTACTTGATCCAAGAAGTTGTGCCTGCATGTCTGTAAGAGCATGGGTAACGGCATCCCTGCTGGACACATCAAGGATAAGTTTCTGAACCGCTCAATGTAGTCACGGACAGATTCGCCCTTCTTCTGCACGGTGGAGAGGAGCTTGTCCATGGTCACTTCAGTGTCGTCCTCATAAAAGCGAGAGAGGAACCGAGTTTCTAGGTCAATCCAGGAATTGATAGAACCTGGAGGGAGGCTTCGGAACCAGTCGAATGCCACGCCCTTTAGAGTGCCAATAAACAGCCTAGCCATGATGGCATCGTTGCTTATGACATTACCAGTCTGAGACCGAAATAGTAGATGTGCTGATTGGGCGAGCTCTTACCATCATACGTATGCAACGTTGGTGGTTTGAACTTTGGCGGATATGGCACCGAATCCCATTCCAGTGGGTAAGGACGGACTACCCCCACTTTCTTCAATTCATCCTTCTGAGCCAGGGATGAAATTTGAGCTTGAAGGCCTTTAAGGACTTCGGTATCCAGGGAAGAGCCTCCCTTAGATTTCTCCGTCTTGGGCGGATCATTGCTGAGATGTCCTCCTCGTCATGATTACTCCCGGTATCATCATTCCGGTTGCTGAGGAGCTGAGCGAGCATCTGTTGAATATTGTCCAGGGTCTCTTGCTGAGTTCTAGAGGTCTGCTCCTGAGCTTCCAAAACGCCGACGAAGGTCGTCATTGGCGTTATCGGTCATATTGACCGATGCTTTGTCCATCTGTATAGAACTGACTGTTGCTGAAGAGGTATACCCGCTGTCTTCATCTCTCCATCAGATGATTGGG
Source organism: Agave tequilana (assembly GCA_038442645.1). Taxonomy (NCBI): domain Eukaryota; kingdom Viridiplantae; phylum Streptophyta; class Magnoliopsida; order Asparagales; family Asparagaceae; genus Agave; species Agave tequilana. Next base: position 86,933 of record JAVJIF010015478.1, on the reverse strand, counting down.
GTGATCGCCTGGGTGATGGCGGGATCAGGGCCGTCGAGAAAGAAGGTTGCTCGTAATTATAGGGTATTGCCACCCTGGATCTGGTGTTTCGAAAAACACCTTCTTCTTGTACCGAGACCTCGCCTAGGCCTGGATTATAATCTGGATCTGGAGAACTGTAAGGGGGACCATCAGATGTCTGACTCCCCTTGCGTCGCTCTCGGCCTCTTCCGGTCATATTGACGGAGGCGGAGATTGGATCTGGTGGGGCGCCCCTTCCGCGATGCCTCGTAGGAGCATGTGCGGACAACCAATCAAACACCGATTGCCGGTGCGGAGATACAGCCATGGTTGGATGTAGCCGGCAGCGGGTTGAATGGATTGTCACAAGTCGGCATCCTCTTTGACAAACAGGGGAAAGTAATTCGGAGGGGCTCCGGCTTCCGCTTGCTTACCAGGAATTCTCATAGGTCAGGCCCAACAGAGCCTGGATAACTTCGCAGAGAAGCTTTTTCGAAGTGTACATGGGACGATACTCCGTTCTTCTTATCCCTGCAAAAGGGATTAGCACTGAATAGTGCTTCAGATCTAGATTCGCCAGTAGGTGCGAACTTAGTGCTTGATGAACTAGAGAGCGGAGCACGCCGAGGTGCTTTATCCGCTATTCCGCCGCGAAGGGGATTAGCCTTAGATGACTCTTTGGCCTTAGCCTCGCGGCCATGGATCCAATGAGTATGCTTTGGTATAGTGGCCTCGCTTGTGAAAGCGAGGCTGTCAGAAGGCTTTGCTGCCTTTGATTTGAGCGACGGTATGATCGCCGTCGGACTTCATGATTGGCAGCATCGTTAGGGTAGATGGGCATCTTACCCTTTTCTTCGCGGGAGAGGCGCAGTTTCGGCGTGACTACACCGGAAACCTCGGTTGGAGACTTGTGCTTGGGCTTCCATATCCGCCTTGACGGAAGATGCTTAGGCTCACGAGGAACCTGAATAGCCACACGCGGGGCTGTGGGGTGTTGGCAAAATTCTGCCTCTGGTTTCTGATTTGAAACCTTAGTCGTGAAGACCTTCCTGTGCTTCCGTGCTCGAAGCGTCAGGTCACCCCCAGAGAGGACTTCTTCAAATCTTCCTTGGTCGATCTGGATGACCAAGTTCTCAAGAGTGCAGGGCTCGGTCTGCGGGCATGCTTCCTTGTTGCGCCAGAGCACCACAGCAGGTTTGCAGGAACCTTTCAGTCTCCGCAGAGACTTTCCTTGAAGATTTAGCCAGAGAAGCTCTGGCTGCACCGACTTTGTTGAATTCAGAGATAGACCCGAAGGTCTGATCGTCGCATTGCGACACTTGATTCTCAGCAGAGGAGAATACTATCCCCAGCGGAGTCGCCATCTTGTTTTCCATTATGTTTGCAAAGGGGAAAAACTTACAAAAAAAGAGTTTGAGGAGCTAAATTATAAGTATTCTTAAAAAAGGTTACAAGTAGATCTCCTCAGAGATTCTGGGAAAATGTGCCGATAGGAGTCTGGTCAGCGCGCGACCACTTTGTCCCTTTGACGATGCGAGCGATAAGATTCCCTTCTCGCCTGGTTCCGGGAATCAGAGAACAGAGGATTGGTAGAACCCTCTTGCTACTTCTCAAAACCGCCTTCTGTGAGGAATTCTTCTCGCTGGTTCCGGAGATTCCTTGAGGAAAAGAGGTTGCTAGGGTATCGCCACCCTGAAAGGAGAAGTATTTCTCTTGAAAGGTCTCTGAATTAGAGAACGCACGGTGCGTTATGAAGAAGTCCGATTCTCCTGATCAGCAGAGGATTGATTTGGGAGCAGAAGCCCACTTTGATTGATCGCCGATCTCTGGACGCCTTCTCCCCTTGTGCCCCTGGCGGGCTATTTATAGGGAGAGCAAGGGTATAATCGTCCCCTTGAAGATATGGAAACAGATTGAACCGAATCTGTTTGAATCTGGAAAGTAGCCTTGCTGCGAGACTAGATAGCTTCTGCGGAGCTAGAAAATGGCAAGTCGGTGATCTTTCCGATTTGTTTTGATCCTTTCCATATCGTTGGAGGATTTTCTCTGATCCTCTTACTCGTTTCAAGAGAGTCAAGAGATTGCGGCAATCACCTGCCATATTTGAATCCTAATTGGATTTGATCAGATTGGATCCGATCTTCATCAGGAGATTTGATTGGTCAAAGGTTGACCATAGCACCAATAGCGGAGCTGCCCGCTTGAAGCTCATAGCGGAGCTAGAGGCAACTCTTGGCGAGGTCCGAAAAGAGGCTTTTCGGCGAAGCTATCAGTTAGCTTCCTGGCGATGCTCTGGATGATGCTAGCCTCTCAAACGAGGCTATCTCCTTGGGCTAATGTAATGCTAAATGCTAGCATTTTAGACCTGCTGAGGTCTGTTTAGAAACAATCCGGGTTCACTGTTCTACTTGCTGGATCAGTGGAGTCCGAACCGCTTCCTTGTCCCTTGGAGGTGGGTGGAAACTGGTCTTCAGCTTGTCTGTCCCTTGTCTTTTGTAAATGTCAACAAGTTTAGACATCGTTCGGACCAATGAGAATCTTGTCTTTTTTAAGTGTCAACAGTGCCGTCTTCTTCGGGTGACATCGTTCATCCGAATGTTTTGCTGCCCGCTGTTCGTTTGGTTCATGGTCGTCCTCTGGGACTTCTCTCGGCCATGGTGTGCTGTATCCAGAGAGGCCTTCGTGCATTGACGGAGGCTTTTTGCAGGCCACCAACGACAAAGCGTGGAAGGGGACCATTTCGCCCCGCGACGGACCTAACCCCAGAATAGGTCTGCCGTATACTTACTTGATGGCGTGGTTCGCATTGCATTGTCTTCTCTAATCGAAGCCGGAGAGGATCCCCCGCAAGGTGTTCGAATGGCGCTTCTCCGCCGATTCGAAGGACGCTCATGGCAGAAGACTTACGTGGCTGAGGCCTGTAAATTAGTACGTCGTTATGACGTCTATAGTCTCTTCCGCTGTTTTCCCCGTATTCGGGGTGCAGGCTATGGGGAAGAGTTCAAAGATGCGGGGGAGAGGCATTCGTCCCTGAGCCGGGAATTTTTGAGTGGCTGGTCAGTATCCGGCCTTCACATCTATTTGTACCGGAGCGGGGATAGCTGCTACTTGGAGCCTTACGTCCCAAGTCGGTTTGCTCGACAGTTTGGATATGACCAACTGTACGTGGGCAACCCGAATCTTAATCTGGCTTTCATGGGGAGCCTTATTGATGGGGCCCGCGCCTGGCAATTCTTTACTGCAGGCGGTACTGGGGCGCGGCTGCATACGCCGTTGAGGGCTTCCAATCTCCTGATGACCCTGTGCTTCTGTCAGTGGTATTCCACTTCCAACTCCACACCTCTCGAATTTAAGGTGAACAATTCTGGTGTGAAGTTAATTTCTCAGCGGCTGAGGCAGAAGGCTTCTGAGAAAAGGGAAGGCAAAAGGGTTCGCACCCCAGGTATAGAGGAGTTCGTTGTTGTGGAAGACAGCGAGGCCTCAGATGCCGAGAGTCCTCGCTTCGAGGTGGGAGCGGGGGCTGAGACTCTTGCAACTGGCTCTGGTGTGATGGGGACGGCTCCCCGTCATTGTGTAGAAGAAGTGGAGGAAGAGGATTCTGAAATCCACTTCAAAAGAAAGCGGGCAGGTAGCTCTCGTAGGAAATCGTTGGCGAAGAAGCCCCGCCGCCAAGCTCCTACGATTGTCGTAGAGGGTCATCCCTCTACAACGATTCCTCCTGCTACCCCATTAGCAGCTGAACCGTCGGTTGCTGAGCCGACTAGCGGTGAATTCGCTCCGGGCCTGGGTAAGATCAACCCTGTCCATATAATACGCCTTTCTGTGTGTTCCCATTGACTTATTATGAATTCTTCCTAATTGTAGGAGCTGAGGCAGCTGGAGAGCAAGGGGAACATTATGATCCCCTATTTCCTTATGGGACTGAAGCTGGTTCTTTTGCCCGTCCGGAAGAGTCCGAGGTGATGTGGCCGACATTGGCCCCTCGGGCGCTGGGACTTCTAAAGGAAGTCCTGTGGCATCGAGCTCTATTGGGTGGTCCACAGGAGATTCGGCGAGCGAAAGCGAGCCGGCTATTCGTGCTGATTCTGCCAAGAATTTTCCGATGGAGCCCCTAGAGACTGATGTGGCTGACGAGATGTTTGAGGCGACATCATCCTTTGGTACTGTCCTAACCTCTTGGCTCTTTTTTTTTTGCATGTAGTGTCCCGACTAACCGCAGTCTTGTTACAGGTGTGCGGCCTCAAAATGCATCAGCTTTAAGAGAGCCAGAAGATTTCCCCGAAGGGTCAAGGGGGGACATGAGCGCTTCGACCGCGGCTGATGCTGCTGTGCTGGATGCTCTATATGGCGATCTGCCTTCTTATCGGCCCAAGTCAGCCGAAGGACTAGAGGTTGAAGGGGCAGCAGTTCCGGAGGTGTCCTCACTCCCAACTATATCAACGAGTGAGGCGCCGACAATTTTGCCAAGTGCAGAGCTGAGGGTGATTACAAGCCTACTTCCCCAACTCTGGTGGTTGAGCCTGCTGTTCAGGAGATGGTTGTTAGCCCTACCTCAACGGTGGCTAGCGCACTAATTTCCATGAAGACTCCGCAGAAATCACTGACAATTTGCCCTGCTGTTGATGTTCCCACTGCTCCTTCCACGATAGAGACGACCAGGCGGTGGATTTCTCTGAAGTTACCTCTCTACCAGAAGTGGCTGAGGTTGAGAACGACTATATAGGTGACCTCGTCGATAACTTTTATAAAGGCTTAGGGTAAACTATCGACCTGATTTTGAAGGGCTCGACTATGCCGTTCTCAAAGTTAAAGGTGGTCCTCTCCCGTGGCATCGAAAGTATTCGGGATTTCGAGGGGTATCACCAGGCTACTGCTTTGGAACTCCTGGTGGATGAATTTGAGAAGGATGTAGAGGAATGGCGCCGTCTCCGCTGTTCGGACCTGGAGTCTTTAGTTGATGAGCGGTTTGCGCGTCTTGTCGCTCAAAAGCACGAGGCCCGGCTTGCCGCTCAAGAGGCTTGCTAAGGCTATCTCTTCTGGCTGAAATCCTTGGAAACAAGGCAGGCAGAGGTCGGAAGTGCGATGACGCCTCCACCAGTGCTCTTCTTGACGCTGAAGACAAGATTGGGAAGGCCGAGGAAATGATCAGGAAAGCAAATCTTATTTTATCCAAGGCTAAACTGGTGAGTCTTGAAGAAACTGCGCGGCTTGAGCAGCTTAGGGCTCAAAATGAAGAGCTCTCACAGCAGGGACTGTCACAGAGGGCAACTTTGGCGGAGGTTGAATCTCGTCTGACCCAGGCAATGGATTTCAATCAGGCCGAGTTGAGGATGCAAGCGCTTGCCCAGGCTGCTGATGACAGGAGGACGAGGCTGGACTCCCTTGGAGAGCGGCTCAGATCTTACAGTGTGCGCCTGTAGCTCCATGTACTTTATCCTTTTGGAGTAAATGAAAAAAAATTTCTTTTGTCGAATCTCTAATCTTGTTCTTCTTTCTGAATTGCGTTCCAAATTGTATTGCAATTTCTTGAGAACATAGTTCTTGTTGGGTTAGATGATGAGACTTGGATATCTGTCAGTTCAGAGGTCGCGATGACATAACTGGTTGAGACGCCACCAAGCCCGAAACCGGTCCTTGTCGGATCGAAAGATGAGACCTGTCTTTTGTAAATTTCAAAAGGGCTCGGAATTGAGACTTAGCTGTCTGCTGGTTCAGAGGTCGCAATGACATAACCGATTGAGACGCCGCCAAGCTTCAGAATGTGGTGATACTTGTCTTTGTAAATGTCAACAAGTATCGAGACCTGTCTTTTGTAAATGTCAACAGGGCTCAGAATTGAGACTCGGCTGTCTGCTGGTTCAGAGGTCGCAATGACATAACCGATTGAGACGCCACCAGCTTCAAGGGTGGTGATACCCGTCTTTTGTAAATGTCAACGAGTATCGAGACCTGTCTTTTGTAAATGTCAACAGGGCTCAGAATTGAGACTCGGCTGTCTGCTGGTTCAGAGGTTGCAATGACATAACCGATTGAGACGCACCAAGCTTCAAAAATTGGTGATACTTGTCTTTTGTAAATGTCAAAAGTATCGAGACCTGTCTTTTGTAAATGTCAACAGGGCTCAGAATTGAGACTCGGCTGTCTGCTGGTTCAGAGGTCGCAATGACATAACCGTTTGAGACGCCACCAAGCTCAAGGTGGTGATACCGTCTTTTATAAATGTCAACGAGTATCGAGACCTGTCTTTTGTAAATGTCAACAGGGCTCGGGGTTGAGACTTGGCTGTCTGCTGGTTCAGAGGTTGCAATGACATAACCGATTGAGACGCCACCAAGCTCAAGGTGGTGATACCTGTCTTTTGTAAATGTCAACGAGTATTGAGACCTGTCTTTTGTAAATGTCAACAGGGCTCGGATTGAGACTTGTCTTTTGTAAATGTCAACAAGCTCAAAATTGAGACTCGGCTGTCTGCTGGTTCAGAGGTCGCAATGACATAACCTTTTGAGATGCCACCAAGCTTCAAGGGTGGTGATACCCGTCTTTTGTAAATGTCAACGAGTATCGAGACCTGTCTTTTGTAAATGTCAACAGGGCTCAAGGTTGAGACTTGTCTTTTGTAAATGTCAACAAGCTCAAGTTGAGACTTGGTTGTCTGCGGGTTCAGAGGTCGCACTGACATAACCGTTTGAGACGCCACCAAGCTCAAGGTTGGTGATACTTGTCTTTTGTAAATGTCAACAAGTATCGAGACCTGTCTTTTGTAAATGTCAACAGGGCTCAAGGTTGAGACTTGTCTTTTTGTAAATGTCAACAAGCTCAAAATTGAGACTTGGCTGTCTGCTGGTTCAGAGGTCGCAATGACATAACCGATTGAGACGCCACCAAGCTCAAAAATGTAATGGAGTTTAGAACGAGGTCTCGTTTTCACGGGGAGAAATGAGGGAATTGCTGTCATAGGTTTAATGTTAACGTAACAGCGAAATATATTGTGACCTTACCATTCTATGGATGAGAATTGGTAAGTGATTTGGAGGTCTCGTTCTCACGGGGAGAAACGAGGGAATTGATGTCATAGGTTTAATGTTAATGTAACAGCGAAATGTATATGTGGTCTTACCATTCTATGGACGAGAATTGGTAAGTGATTTTGGAGGTCTCGTTCTCACGGGAGAAACGAGGGAATTGCTATCATAGTTTAATGTTACGTAACAGCGAAATGTATATGTGGTCTTACCATTCTATGGACGAGAATTGGTAAGTGATTTGGAGAGGGAATCAAATGGGAACTGGTCCCTTAGGATTTTTTAGCAAATCCCCAGCTGTCAACGGGTTTGATATGCCTTTACCAACTACCGTTTGAATTGGGCTAGCCATGCTATTCCCCTCAGCATGATGAGTTGTCGAGGATTTATGTTGGGCTTACATGCCAACATTTTCCTTTATCCTTAATCGTTAAGGATGTCGGATTATCTGGTTAATATATGCATAACCTTGATTCTCCTTCGGGATAGCCAGTACGTGACCCGGTTCCCACTGGTTTACAGTTGTATTATCTCGCTTGGAGGAAGAGAAAGGCTCTCTTTGTGTGTACTTTGGACACGAAGATCTTGATCAGAGGTGTAATGTTAACTTGATCATGAGAAGGATCCTTGATTAAGGATAATACTTCTTTAGAACCTGCCATTGATCGGCATCATGAGTAGGTCGCCATCTGAGGTCATGAGGCGGTATGCTCCGTTTGAATAGACTGTTTCTATGACAAACGGTCCTTCCCATTTAGGCTGGAATTTGCCTTTAGTCTTGTGCGTCATAATCATCGGTCGTCTGACGCTAAAACCAGGTCTCCTTTTTGGAAGACCCTTTATTTGACCTTCTTATTGAAGGCCTTTGAGATTCGAGCTTGATATAGCTCGATATGCTACTGAGCTTGTAGCCGCTTCTCATCTAAGGCTTCGAGCTCTTGAACACGCATTGTCTTCTGATGTGATCTTAGTGGTCAGAGCGACTCGCAATGACGGCACCTGGATTTCCAATGGGATGACTGCTTCGCACCCATATACCAGGGAAAAGGCGTATTACCTGTCGGTGTTCGAACCGTGGTCCGGTAGGCCCAAAGACATTCGCCAAGCTTTTCGTCCCAATCCCGCTTATTCGAGAGACGAATTTTTGAGTAGCTTGATGATCGTTTTGTTGAATGCTTCCGCCAAGCCGTTAGCGGCGGGATTATAGGCAGTTGAAGCCACATTCTGAATTCGGTATTTATCGCAGAACCGATAGAATACTTGGCTTATGAATTGGGGACCATTGTCATGGATGATCCGCCTAGGGACACCAAATCGATGGATGACATGGTGTTTGATGAAATTAACCACATTAGAGGTTTTAACTTCAACCAGTGGTATAGCTTCTGCCCACTTTGAAAAGTAATCAGTTATTGCCAGGATAAACCGGTGATCTTTTGTCGAAGAGGGGCTGATTGGCCCTACGACATCTATTCCCCATGCTTCAAATGGCCATGAAGCAACAGTCGGGTGGAGCAACTCTGAAGGCTGGTGTATGAAATCTGCATGGATTTGACACGCTTTACACCTTCGTGCATATTGAATGGCATCGGCTATCATAGTTGGCCAATAGTATCCAAGTCTGTGCAACCTGTCCTTAAGTTTTGGACCTGGCTGATGAGCTCCACAAGTACCGTCGTGCGCTTCTTGGAGCGCTTCTTGTGCCTCTGAATGAGAAAGGCAACGGAGAAGGAGACCGTCATATGTACGACGGTAAAGTGTCTTCAAAGTCAGATCGTAATAGAACCGGAGAGACCTTCGTCTGATGGATGCCGCTTCCTTGGGATCGTCTGGAAGCAGACCGTGCAAAGCATAGTCGATGAGAGGAAAGCGCCAGTCTCTTGGTTCAAGATCCGTAGAGATATTATAGACCTCTCTGGTTCCTAACATATGCTTGGAGCATACAAGATGTCGAGTTGCGACTGTGAGGTGATACTCGGTGTCGACCGGCAAGGCTAGTGTTGTAGCTAATGCAGCAAGAGCATCCGCCTTGGTGTTTTGAGATCGAGACACATGCCCGATATAGAAGCCTTCAAATAGGTTGGCCAATTCAACGGCCGTGTGGTAATAAGGCACCAAGTCCTCATGGCGGACTTCGTATTCGCCTTTAACCTGATTAATGATCAGTTTTGAATTGCCATAAGCTTCAAGGTAGCGTACCCCCTTTCCATGGGCAAGTTGAAGACCAATGAGCAGGGCATTATATTCTGCTACATTGTTGGAGCATGATTCTGTCAAAGAAATGCTCTGGAAGAACATGGTTCTGCGGGGAGATAAACACAACCCCCACTCTGGCAATAATCTTGCTTTTAGGTTCCATTCGCGAAGCTCCATCAAAGAACATCTGCCACACTTCCTCTTCTGAGGTTGCATAAGACTCGAAGACTTCATCGGGATATCTTCGTGAAGTTTTGAATGTTCTGGAACTGGATGAGCAGCCAAGAATTCTGCAAGGGCCTGGCCTTTAATCGCCTTCTGAGGGGTGAAGATCATGTCGTATTGAGACAATAAAAGTGTCCACTTAGCCAATCTTGAATTCAATGATCCTGGCTTCGTCATAAGAAGACGCAATGGGTTTACTCTGGAGATGACATGTATGGTCTGGCCGACCAAATAATGTCGTGTCTTCTTAACAGCGAAGACGAGAGCTAAACACTCTTTCTCGATAGGGTTGTAGCGAGATTCCGCTCCTATGAGAGTTCTGCTCAGATAATAAATGGCCTGCTCGTGGCCATTATCGTCCTTTTGAGCGAGGAGGGCACCGAGGGAGTAGTCCATAGCTTTTACATAAAGCAAAAATGGTTTCCCTAATGTAGGGGCCACCAAGACTGGAGGTTTTGTGAGGTACCTCTTGATGTCTTCATAAGCTTCCTGGCAAGCTTGATCCCATACGAAGGAAGCACCCTTTTTCATGAGTCGGGTGAACGGTTGACAGCGGCCTGAGAGATTCGCAATAAATCTTCTGATATAAGCCAGCCTGCCTTGCAAGCCTCTGAGCTCTTTGAGGTTCCTTGGTGGATGCATGCTCTGAATGGCTTTGACTTTGTCTGGGTCAAGATGAATTCCTTTTGATGTGACAATAAACCCAAGGAACTTGCCACTTGACACTCCCAAGAAGGATTTTGTCGGATTCATTTTCAGTTGATGAGCCCACATTATGTCGAACATCGTTCTCAGGTCGCGAAGATGTTCATTCTTGTTGCGGCTTTTGACGGCAATGTCGTCGACATAGCACTCCACCGTTTTTCAAAGATGATCGCGGAAGATCATACTCATTGCCCGCTGGTAGGTTGCTCCGGCGTTCTTCAGTCCGAAGGGCATTACAGTGTAGCAGTATACCCCCAATGGTGTTCGGAATGAAGTATACTTCTCGTCGTCGGGATACATCTTAATCTGGTTGTACCCTAAAAAGCCGTCCATGAAAGACATCCTTTCGAATCCACATGTGTTGTCGATCATGACGTCGGTGATGGGCAGTGGGAATTCATCTTTGGGACAGGCCGTATTGAGATCACGGTAGTGGATGCATATCCGTATTTTCCCGTTCTTCTTGAGGACGGGGACGATGTTGGCTACCCAATATGGATGTTGTTCCTCCCGGATGAAGCCACATGCAATGAGTTTGTGAACTTCGGCTTCAATAGCTTCCATGATGTTTGGGCGAAACCGACGTTGTTGCTGCTTGACCGGCTTGACGTCAGGCTTGATGTTCAGACGGTGCATAGCGACCTGTGGATCAAGTCCGGGCATGTCATCGTAGCTCCACGCGAAGACGTCTATATACTCTCTTACGAGTATTATCAATTCTTCCCTCTCTGTAAGTGATAGGCTTTCACTTATAAAGATGGGCTTAGGGTGGTCTTGGTTACCCAAGTTGACCTGCATCACCTTGTCTTCAGTAGGTGGTTCGCGCGATTCGAATCGCTTTTTCCCATTGAAGGTCTAATTGCTGGGCCCATGGTTCTTCGTCAGTGGCTTCTGCGGGCTCCAATTGACTGCTTGAGGTCATATTGACAGTGAGGTCTTCGAACATTCCTCCTATATACTGACATCTGAATCCCACTCGGAGGATGAGGCTGAATGTGATGGACCTGATCCATCGTCCTTGGCTTGAACCGTTGCTGACCATGTGGGTGTAACATACCCTAACCCCTTGCGTGTACTATCATAGTAATTTGCAGGTTTCCCTTTAGGCACAAAGTTCCGCGTCAAACTGCGCCTTCCTTTTTCAAAATTCAGGCCTGCTCCATGCTTCAAGTCGTACCCCATTTTCTTCATAATATGGCGCGCTGGCTGCGCGTAATGAAAGAATTGTGGAGTGTCTGAGTCTGAACTTGAATATGCGACCGTGGGTCCCCGTGGTTGGGTTCTACCGAAGATTATTGGTAACTGACCTTCTTTGGATGGCGGGATTACCAAGACGGCCCCTTCTGCGGATTCCATGGGTGTACTGGATGCACTTGGCTTATGTAAAGGCAGGTGTAGGGAGCTATCCGTCATGGATTCAAATAGCCCAACAGTCGTGGGATAATCAAAAGAAATATTATCATTAATTACCCATTCACCTTCATCCTCTGAAGGAGTATTACATAGGGGATTATTGAGACATGTTATAATTGGTTCCCCAATCAGAATGGCTGGCATGCCTGCTTCGGATTCTGAATCTGCCTCATTGCCACTTTCATCATCGTCCGGCAATGGTTCTTTGGGTGTTTCACCGGCCTCTTGATACAGGAGAGCGTCAGTGAAGTAATTTTTCACCCCTTTGAATGGTTGCTTTTCAGCAAAGACAGTTCGTACTGTTGTTTCATCTTCAACATATTTGAAGCATTGGTGCAGAGTAGAGGGAACGATCCAGTTGGCATGGATCCATGACCGTCCCAGCAGCAGGTTATATGATGTGTCAGCCTCAATAACATAGCATGTCACTTCTGACTTCAGGCTCCCGATTCTGCAACGGAGTCGAATTTTCCCCAGTGGATGACTGCTCCCGGCGTGTTGAAACCGTATATTGTAGTAGTGGTTGCGGACAACCTGTACAGCGGTATGCCGAGAAAGTAGAGAAGCCTTTGGGGATGATGCTGAGTGCGGACCCCGGATCGACTTGTATTCTTTCAATGCACGTTGAACCGATATATCCGGTGTAGTACAGAGGTCGATCGTGCTTGTTGTCTTTGAGAAGCATATCTTCCGCCGTGAATGTAATAGCAGGCACCTTGAATTGTGTATGGTGACATTCTGGGCAAGGAGACTGAACGTCGTTGTTAGGGACCTCAGGCATGCATGTCAGAAAGGATTCTGAATTGGCTAGCGCCTCCCTGAGTGCTTCTCTTGTCTCTTTAGAGAGATGAAGGAGCTCTTGTATAGTGATACGAGCTGGGATATTGGCCATCTGAGCCAATATGTCAAACCGAAAGGGCGTATCAAACCCTTGGCCTGGCGGTTTCTTCAACACGTGGTCGAATCGTACCTCCTTAGGTCTTTCTTTTCCCTTGGTTGGGATTGGAGTGGATGCTGGTGCTTGTACTGACGTCGTTTGCTGTTGTGTCTCGTCAGTAGACATTTCATACTGCCTTAAGTATGATTTTCCGGATCGGGTGCCCGTCTGCTGAGGCGTATCGGCTCGCGCCTTGCAAGCAAGCTTTTCCCCTTCGAATCGCTGAGGGAAGCCGATGTAAGATTGCCGTCGTCTGGCAGGATGGAGATGACATTGCAAGATTTGCCCTTTGATTTAGGCTTCTTTGAATCCCACTGTTCGTCTTGGACGAGGTCTGGGTGTATCCACATGACTTCTCCTGTCTCCAATGTTAAGGGAACAAGACCCTTATTGTTTTGAGTTGTTGCTGAAGGATGCTTGACTTCCAACCGTGGCGCAGGGGCTGGATAGGTCCCGTCAGGAACTGTGACCTTTTGGGTACTGCCGAATTCGAGAGTCACCATATTGGCAGTGACTTTCTTCTGCTTCGTCTTTAATGTCAGAACCCCGGCATCGATCAGGGCTTGTATTCTGTCCTTGAGGACATAGCACTTGTCAGTAGGATGGTGGATCATCCTGTGGTAGAGGCAGTATTTAGGGTCGTTTGTGCGCCCTATCTCATTAGGACGCTGAGCATCTGGCAGTTTCATTTTGTTCCCTTTGTGGAGCAGATGGAATATCGTGACTACCTGATCGTCTTTGAAGGAATACTGCTTTGGAGGGAATTTAGGCTCCTGATTGTTGAAGCCGCTCTTCTTGGTCGTCGACTGCACATCTCCGGATAACTCCACAGACATAGTCTCTTTGCCTTTAGCTTGAGAAGATTGTGGTAGGTCGCTACGCCCCTTGTTGTTCATCCCCCACTTGCCTCTAGGGGCGGATGGTTCGAACTTTTTAGCCGACTTCTCAGCTATCTCTGCATGTTCGACCAATTCCTTCCAGGTGTGAGCTTTGACAGCCCCCATGCGAACTTCCACTTGGTCTAAGAAGTTGTGTCTGCATGTTGTAAGAGCATGGGTAATGGCATTCCTGGTGGGCACATCAAAGATAGATTTCTGAACCGTTCAATGTAGTCACGGACAGATTCGCCTTTCTTTTGCACGGTGGAGAGGAGCTTGTCCATGGTTACTTCGGTATCGTCCTCATAGAAACGAGAGAGGAACCGAGTTTCCAGGTCGATCCAGGAATTGATAGAGCCCGGAGGGAGACTTTGGAACCAGTCAAATGCCACCCCCTTCAAGGTGCCAATGAATAGCCTAGCCATGACGGCGTCATTGCTTATAACATTACCAGTCTGAGACCGAAAATAGTAGATGTGCTGATTTGGCGAGCTCTTCCCATCATAGGTATGCAACGTTGGTGGTTTGAACTTCGGTGGATATGGTACCGAATCCCACTCCAGCGGGTAAGGACGGACTGCCCCTACCTTCTTTAATTCATCCCTCTGAGTTAGGGATGCGATTTGAGCCTGGAGGCCCTAAGAACTTCGGCGTCTAAGGAAGAACCCTCCTTGGATTTCTCCGTCTTTGGCTGCTCATTGCTGAAGTGTTCCTCCTCATCGTGATTGCTCCCGGCATCATTGTTATTCCGGTTACTAAGGAGTTGAGCAAGCATCTGTTGAATATTGTCCAGGGCCTCTTGCTGGGTTCTGGAAGTTTGCTCCTGAGCTTCCAAACGTCGACGAAGGTCGTCGTTAGCATTATCAGCCATATTGACTGATGCTTTGTCGGTTCGCACCGAGCTAACTGTCGCCGAAGAGGCATACCCACTATCCTCATCTTCTTCATCTGATGATTGGAGTGATCTCCTGGGCTCTGGCGAGGCTAGGGCCGTCGAGGAAGAAGGCTGCTCGTAACTGTAGGGTATTGCCACCCTGGATCTGGTGTTTCGGAAGACACCTTCGTCATGCACCAAGACTTCGCCTAAGCCTGGGCTATAATCTGGATCTGGGGATTCTCGTCCTCTTCCGGTCATGTTGACGGATGCGGAGGCTGGATCTCGTGAGGTGCTCCTTTTGCGGTGTTTCCTCGGGGCCTGTACCGATAGCCGATCAAAACTGACCGTCGTCTTGGAGGCGTGGCGGGGATTGGTCCCAGCCGGCAATAGACCGAGTGGAGTGTCACCAGCTGACATCCTACTTGTTGACAAGAGGGGAAAGAGGTTTGTCTATCCGTCAACAATTCCCTCAAATCAGACCCGGTTGGGTCTCTGCAATCGAGCGCAAAGGCTCTTTTGGATCGCACATAGGACGATGTCCTGCTTCTTTTATCCCTACAGATGGGATTAGCACTGAATAGTGCTTTGGTTCTAACTTCGCCACAAAGCGCAGGCTTAGCGCTTGACGAACTGGAGAGCGGAGCACGCTGCGGTACTTTACCCGCTATGCTACTGCGAAGGGGACGAACCCGGTGAGTACGCTGTGGTACAGTAGCTTCGCTCGTGAGAATGAGGCTGGTGCGAGGCATTGCTGCCCTTAAATCTGGCGACGGTATGATTGCCGTCTTGACTTTATGATTAGAGCAGACAGGCATCTTGCCTTTTTCTTCGCGAGAGAGGTGCGGTTTAGGCGTAGCTACGCCTGAAGCTTCGGTTGGAGACTTTTGTTTAGGCTTCCATACCCGCCTTGGCAGAGGAGACTTAGGTTCGCAAGGAACCTGATTAGCCACACGCGAGGCTGAGGAGTGTTGGCAGAATTCTACTTCCGATTTCTGCTTCGAAACCTTGGTCATGGAAACCTTCCTATGCTTCCGTGCTCGAAGCGTTGGGCCACCCCCAGAGAGGACTTCTTCAAATCTTCCTTGATCGAACTGAACCACCAAGTTCTCACAAGTAAAGGAATCAGACTGCGGACGTGCTTCCTTATTGCGCCAAATAACCGCAGTAGGTTCGCAGAGAACCTTTTCTGTCTCCACAGAGACTTTCCTTGAAGATTTAGCCAGAAGGGCTCTGGCTGCACCGGCTTTTCTGAATTCAGAGTTAGACCCGAAGGTCTGTTCGTCGCATTGCGACACTTGATTCTCAGCAGTGGAGAATTTCTTCCCTAGCGGAGTCGCCATCTTGTTTTCCATTATGTTCGCAAAGGGGGAAAACTTACAAAAAAGAGTTTGAGGAGCTAAATTACAAGTATTCTCAAAAAGATTACAAGTAGATCTCCTCAGAGATTCTGGAGAAGTGTGCCGATAGGAGTCTGGTCAGCGCGCGACCACTTTGTCCCTTTGACGATGCGAGCGATGAGATTCCCTTCTCGCCTGGTTTCAGGAATCAGAGAATAGAAGGTTGGTAGAACCCTCTTGCTGCTTCTCAAAATCGCCTTCAATTAGGAATTCCTTCTCGCCTGGTTCCGGAGATTCCTTGAGAAGAAGGACGATGTTAGGGTATCAACACCCTGAATAGAGAAAGCAATTCTCTAAAAGGTCTCTGAATTCGAGAGCGCACGGTGCTTTATGAAGAAGTCTCTGCTTGTGGAGTCTTCTCTGAAAATTTGGCCCCTCCCTTGTACCCCTGATGGGCTATTTATAGGGAGAGCAAGGGTATAATCGTCCCTTGAAAATATGGAAACAGATTGAATCAGATCTGTTTAAATCTGGAAAGTTGCCTTGCTGCGAGGCTAAGATCAGCTTCTGCGAAGCTAGGATTGGCAGGTCGGTTGATCTTCTTGATCCTTTCCATATCGTTGGAGGATTTCCCCTGATCTTCTTACTCGTTTTAGGAGAGTCAAGAGATTGTGGCAATCAACTGCCAATTGATCTTTGATTTGATCTTGATTGGATTTAATCTGATTAGATCCGATCTCATCTGGAGATTTGATTGGTCAAAGGTTGACCATAGCAGACCAATGGCGGAGCTGCCCGCATTGAGCTCGTAGCGGAGCTAGAGACATCTTCTGGCGAAGTCTGAAAGAAACCCTTTGGCGGAGCTGGAAGTCCTCTGTGGCGAAGTTGCGAGTTAGCTTCCTGGCGAGGCTTTGGATGGCTTCAAGGCGAAGTCGAATGATATTAGCCTCTCAGGCGAGGCTATCCCTTGGGCTCATGCGATGCTAAGTGCTAGCACCTTTAGACCTGCTGAGGTCTGTTTAGAAACAATCCGGATTCACTGTCTGCTTGCTGGATCAGTGGAGTCCAAGTTGCTTCCTTGTCCCTCGGAGATGGGTGAAAACTGGTCTTCAGCTCGTCTGTTACTTGTCTTTTGTAAATGTCAACAAGTTTAGACATTGTTCGGACTAATAAGAATCTTGTCTTTTTTAAGTGTCAACAGTTGTAACTTTTCATTGATTCAAGAAAACTTTGCAATACGCCTCTAAATTTCCCCGACAAACAAGAGATGGCGACTCCGCTGGGGACTACTTTCTCTACTGATGAACAAGTGGTGGCATAAGGTGACATCAGTTTCATGAAAAAAACGATCGAGTCACTCGTTGTGAAATTCGATCAGGCAAAGTACGAAGAGTTCCTCTCTTTTGGCTCCAAGAGCCCAAGGGTGGCACGATGATACCGCAGAGTCTCCCCAGAGATCCACTCCCAAGTTTCTTCGAAGACTTCCCCAATGATGGTCTGCACAAACAGCGCCATTTCTGCCAGCGTCGCGCACGTGGCCCGCATCAACGTCTCCCACGAGACCCGCGAGGCCAACATTATTGAAGGCTAATCTTGTCACACCCTTCCTCTCAACATTCCTTAGCTACAGGTTACCAGGGGTTCCCAACAACCCGAAAAGTGTAACCGGAATGCTGAACGTCGACAAAGGCGCCACGTATGTCGACAACAGGTGGAAGAGGCTGGAAAAATCATCTGTCCAACAGATACAAGATACGAGGCTCAGGCCCGCGTCCCTTCTGAACTGCGTCAGACGCGCGAAGACCGCGTCTGGATACCAAAATGCAAAGCTGAAAAAGCTCACGTTTCTGAGACCCTACCTCACAGACGCGATGTTTAGTAACACGAGGTCCGCGTCTCTTCTCAGAGACACAAGACCCGTGTCTCTACTATAGAACGCTGGACTCATGAAGTCTGCGTCTCTCAAACATCGTCAGGCAAACGCGATAATCGACAACGCGAGGTCCGCGTCTCTTATCAGCAGAGGCACGAAACCCGTGTCTCTACTTAGAAGACCGTGTCTCTTCAGTATTCTCAAGCTCGTATTTGGGTAAACCAAGAGAGCTGCGTCTTAACTCTAATAGAGTCGCTGAAAAGCACACCTAGAGGGAGGGTGAATAGGTGTACGTGCTAATCTAGTGAACTAAATGTGCTAAATGCGGAAGCTTAAAAACTATTCTCGCAACACACTTAATACAACCAACAAGTGTAGCCGAATTCCCCGTGAAGGGCTCTGAACTAACTCCTCTTGATTCCCCTTGAATGGGTTGAGGTGCTATGTGAAGCTCTTGTTGATTAAGTACAAGTGAGGCACACACAAACAACCAAGCATATAAGATGATATATCAATATGAATATATGCAAGGCACAAATGCAAGCAATAAGATATGAATGAATGAATGATGCTTTGCACAAAATGAAGAGAAAGTTGAGAGATATTAGATCAAATGCAAACACAAGGATATGTTTTGAGGTTCGAGCCCCTAGCTCTACATCCCCGCCTACACCACCGTGTAGGATTTCCAATCCACTATCTCCCACCGAGGGAACCTCTACCGAAGAGGATTTGTTACAACACTAGGAGTACCGAACTCCTCTCTCAAACACCGCTCACAACCGAGGGGCAGGCCCGTAGCCGATACAACAACCAACACCTCTACCGAAGAGGGTAACAAACACCAACTCCACCTCTCACTAGAGGGAGCAAACAGCAACCAACTCCACCTCTCACTAGAGGGAGCAAACCACAATCCTCAACCTCTACCGAAGAGGGAGCAACCCAATCAAAGCAAGGGTTTTACAATAAGTGGTTACAAAGACCACAAACTCTCTTTTCCACAAACAAAAGATCCTAAATAGATTAGGATAGAAGATAGCTCAAGTGTGAAAACTAGGTGTTTTGATCAAAGAAATTCTCTTGGGAAAACACCAAAAATGATATAGAAATTTTAGCTCAAAAATAATTCCCAAAACCTAATTTCTTTGAAATAAAATAAAACACTTAAAACAGATGAATAAAGCTTTTTGGCACAAAAACTATTTTGAAAACTGTTTAAAAACACTTGAATATCAGAGAAATTTTGGCTCTTAAAATCTTGCTTAAAAACATGAGGAGATGGGGTATTTATAGCCCCATGAGAAAACTAGCCGTTAGGCTGATCTGGCAGCCTGACAGGCTGCCGGTCGGCCGGCCCGGCCGACCGCCAACAGTCTGAAATATGACCGTTGGGCAGACCCGGTCGACCGACGGTCGACCCAAACAAACAGAGAGCACTGCTCTCAGGCCCGGTCGACCCGGACGGTCGACCGTCCCTGTGTCAGCCAAACGTGTACAGATCTATGCACGTCGGTCGACCGACTTCATCCCAAGTCGACTTGGTCAGTTGAGTAGTCGACTGGTTGAAGCCTGGAACAGAAATCTGGGTCAGAAAAACAGTTTAAAAAATATTTTGAAAAATCTTTTAAGTCTTCTAAAAATCCACAAAACTTGTTTTAACATTTTATATTAAAACACAAACAAGTGATAAAAATTTCAAGACATATATCAATCATATCAATTCATTTTTGAGTCTTGCAAATTTTATCAAAACCAACACTTGTATTTTTATCAAACTTGATTTTTCAATACATGAATAAGATAGTCAAAATAAGTTTGTATAGGAAGTGTAAGCATGTATGTATAACTAGAATACATCTACTATACATATAAATCATGTAAACTTGTTTTGATCAATCTATTCATGAAAACAAATATCGGTTAACTAAAAACCGAAAAACCAATATCCAAACATAAAACTTGTGTATGTTGTGCACTTGAGCATATCAACTATACTAAGCTTTACAAATGGATCTAAACACACTAACTAAACTATGGATACCTAAGTCTTCTTGACGATCTCCATCTTCAAGTCGACTCGATCCCAAACCGTGATCCACCGAGTGCAAATGAGTAATCTTGAAGCTCGGGCACCGGAATCACCATGTGAAGGCTTCCAAACTCTTCTTTTCGAAGCAATCACCAACTAATATCTTGATTAATGATCTGAAACTAAAATCACAAGATAATTAGTAAACATAACTACATGAGTTAATCATCATCAAAACTAGGGTGGAAGGCCTTTGGGCCAACAATCTCCCCCTTTTTGATGATGACAAAACTCATGGAGTTATATATGCATGGATTAAAGTTAAGCTTCAAAGAAGCTCCCCCTTAACTCATGCATAAACAAATAAACAATAAATAAGATGCAATAAAGGCTCTTAAACATGAATGCATATAAATGCATAAACAATAAAAGGTTCTAGATACAAATGACATGTTTAAACAAAACATACTCTAGAAACCAATTACAAAATATGCTCTAGATACTCTAGATACCAATTAAAATTAAACTAAATTAAACTTAATATATGCAAAACAAAAACATGCATATATAAACTCAAGATCTTTCTCCAAATAATTCTCCCCTTTTTGTAATCATCAACAAAGGGGTAAATAATCAAAATAAAACAAATCTTCTTTCTTTTTAATACACGGAATCAATCTTCTATAAGGGGTAAAAGCAAAACCAAATCAATAAATTTTTCTTCCCCTTTTTGTTCGAAACAACGAATCAATAAAAATAATAATTTTCCCCTTTTTGTCTAAAACAAAAAACAAAACCAATTAGGGGTGACAATCAATTAAGGTACCAATTGAAAGTATGTCAAAGAATAGCATCTTGATACCAATTAAAAGGAAACAAACAAAAAAAATATTGATACCATTTTAAACAAAACACATGAGAATCTTGATACCAATTGAAATTAAACATAATGAATTTTGAATGTCTAAACAAAAATTTTGATACCACTTGTAAATATTTTTCATTTTGAACATATGATACCAAATTTAAATTTTCAATCATAAAGTATGGGAGTACAAATACCAATTGAAAGACAAAATCAAATTTTCTCCCCCTTTATGAAATACCAACTAAAATAATGCATAGGCTTGATACCAATTTAAAAATAATCAATTAAAACAAAATTGAAGCTCAAGCTTAGCATAAACACGATTTTGTGCTTAAAGATATAGGGATATAATAAGCACAAATAAAACATATATATGTATGAAAGATAGATACCAATTGAAATTGATATTCTTTGAAATGAAGCATACATACATACAAACATATATGAGTATACAAGAAAGGTTAAGATTGATACCAATTGAAAGAATTTAATGATACCAATTGAAATAACTATAAGATCAAATGTATATCTCATATAACTACCTCCCAATCATGGTTCAAGTTTTAATGATTTTCATTTTAAAGCATACATGAACATGATCTCCCATCCAACCTCCCATTGAAGTAGGGGTTTTCAAAAATAGATTTGAAAATAAGCTTTGTTTGAAAAACTCTACCAAAATGAAGAATACCGTAACTAGTTAAATGGAAAATCTTTTATACTAGTACGAAATCCTTCAAGTAAGGAATAAACTAAAATAATTTTCATAAAAACACATGTAAATCACATAGCACATAAAAACACTCAATATTCAATAAAGTCCATTCATGCTCATGAAAATATACTCATGAGAAATATTTTAAAAATGGTGAGTGTACAAGTAATGTGTGACATGGCATTATGAAATATCCAATTAAGCTCAAAATTCCTTGAAACAAGAAAACATGAAAATCATCAAAACTTATTTAATCTTCAAGGTATATGTATGTCCTATACAAATTAAGGTGTACATACATATCCAAACACAACGAGTACACAAAGATATATGCATGAAGGCACGTGGCTCAAAAGGATGTATATGTATAACAATAATTTGGATAAAATGGACATATACATGAAGTTAAACACAAACATATGAAATCAAGAAAAACTAAATTTTCACCAAAACAAATTTCATTTCAAGGTATATGTATGAATTGTCAACACAATAAGTATACATACATATCCCTAAACACAATTGAGTCCATATATATAGATTTACATGAAAGGCAAATGACTCAAAGGGTATACATGTATATCTTAAAGTTTGATAAAATAAACATATACATGAAATGAAAAACTCATACACATAAAACAAATCCAAAAATAGGAATACAAGTTTAAAATGTATGAATCATCAAAACTAGACTATACTAGCACATCTAATGGGTTCAAATAAGCAATCAAGCTCAAACATATATAGATTTATTTTTGGCCCACTATATGCACAAATATATATCTAGTCTTAATGAAAACTAACATTTAAACATATATTCAAAACATGAAGCATCAAAAACAAGATAAAAATCATCATGAAAAAGCTAAACATGATTATTATGAATATCCACATGTTATTAGAACTATGATATACGCAATAGCAACCAAATAGAGAGAACACAAATGAATTTATCCATATTAAACATGGGTGTCTCAAAATAACTAAACATGTATATCACAAGTCTAATAAGCATGGCATTTTCATACTAATCACTAAACAATGAGACATGCTATAAAAGATAAACATGAGAAGCATGCAAACATAAATAGGAGTTAGAGATTCGATACCAAAATCAATGAGGGCACCGCTCTAGTTCTCCAAATCAAGGTGGTCATCTCCACCAAACATCCCTTGAAAGTGATGCATCTAAAAAATATCCTTTAAGTACGAAACGCATCCACTCCAAGGTACGGCTACTCTCACGTCATGTGAGAGCCCACACCTACATCAAAAATTTTAGGGGTGGTCTTTGGTACCCATCTCTTATTGGGTCCATGAGGGTTAGTACCTTCTCTAACCCAAACAAAATTCTTTGCTAAATTTGAAACATTTAATCTATCATAGCAAAATTTAGTAAGGTGGCCCTTACGTCCACAATGTGTACAAGTGTACACATGAGCATACATAGTGTGATGGTGTCCGTGAGGAGCATGTGTATGCCGTGGAGGGTGTGCATGAATAGATGGAACTTGTTTCTTTTGAAACAAAGTTTTCAAACGTGAATGGCCCACTACACATTGGCTCAAAGTGGAGCCCAAACAATCAACAATCTTCTTAAGCAAAGATATATCATTGTTAATTAAAGAAGCGGAGCATGCAAGGGGTGATCTAGGTGAAACTACCCTAGCATGGCAAACATGAGAAACAATATCATTTTTCAAAGATTTATTTTTCTTTACACAAATATCTAATTCATTTGAAATAGAAATAATTTATTTTTCAAAGCAACATTCTCTTTTAAAACAAAATCAACTTTTGAAGACAAGTTTTCATTTTTCTTCAAAATAACATGGCAATCATTTTTAGATTTTAAAAACTCATTTTCTTTTAAAACAAGGTCTAGTTGAGATCTCAATGAATCCCTTTCATTATAGATCTCAACCTTCTCTTGCAAAACATTGTTAAGTCTAGAATGCAAACTTTATTATCTTTTTCAAAGCCTAGACTTTTCTTTTTCAAAATTTTATATTTTTCAAATAATTTTTCACAAACAATAGATAACTCTCCATTCAAAGCATTGGCATCCATATAATCATGATCATCAAATGAAGAGCTAGCACTATCTAGCTGAGTATCCGAGTGTACCTCAAGGGAGTCATTCCCTTGGACCGTATAGCATTGTTGCGGCTCGGATTCATCTCCACTAGATTCCTCTTCTTGTTGGATAGGCAATTGAAGCTTGGAGGAGGTGGTGGTTGTCAACAAATTCCACACTGCAAAGGCGGAATCAAAGTTAGAAACACGCAAAAGATATTCTTTAGGAAGTGTGCTTCTAATGGCCTCAAGGGCTTGTGCATTGGCCCCTATATGATTGCTATCACTAAGGAAGGATTCCTTGGTAATGGCAAGGTGAACCTTGTAACCTAGGGCTTGTAGGTACATGGACATCCTATACTTCCAAACAACAATGTTGGAAGGGTCAAAACTAGGTGGGGTCATGAAGTCCATGGTAAACTATATGAGTGTGCAAACAAGCAAATGCAAACAATAGATTAGCAAACAAATGGATTCACTCCTAGGATGTTAAGCCTAAGTATCAGGAGCACTAGCTCTGATACCAATTGAAAAGCACACCTAGAGGGGGGGTGAATAGGTGTACGTGCTAATCTAGTGAACTAAATGTGCTAAATGCGGAAGCTTAAAAACTATTCTTGCAACACACTTAATACAACCAACAAGTGTAGCCGAATTCCCCGTGAAGGGCTCTGCACTAACTCCTCTTGATTCCCCTTGAATGAGTTGAGGTGCTATGTGAAGCTCTTGTTGATTAAGTACAAGTGAGGCACACACAAACAACCAAGCATATAAGATGATATATCAATATGAATATATGCAAGGCACAAATGCAAGCAATAAGATATGAATGAATGATGCTTTGCACAAAATGAAGAGAGAGAGTTGAGAGATATTGGATCAAACGCAAACACAAGGATATGTTTCGAGGTTCGAGCCCCTAGCTCTACATCCCCGCCTACACTACCGTGTAGGATTTCCAATCCACTATCTCCCACCGAGGGAACCTCTACCGAAGAGGATTTGTTACAACACTAGGAGTACCGAACTTCTCTCTCAAACACCGCCTCACAACCGAGGGGTAGGCCCGTAGCCGATACAACAACCAACACCTCTACCGAAGAGGGTAACAAACACCAACTCCACCTCTCACTAGAGGGAGCAAACAGTAACCAACTCCACCTCTCACTAGAGGGAGCAAACCACAATCCTCAACCTATACCGAAGAGGGAGCAACCCAATCAAAGCAAGGGTTTTACAACAAGTGGTTACAAAGACCACAAACTCTCTTTTTCACAAACAAAAGATCCTAAATAGATTAGGATAGAAGATAGCTCAAGTGTGAAAACTAGGTGTTTTGATCAAAGAAATTCTCTTGGGAAACACCAAAAATGATATAGAAATTTTAGCTCAAAAACAATTCCCAAAACCTAATTTCTTTGAATTAAAACAAAACACTTAAAACAGATGAATGAAGCTTTTTGGCACAAAAACTATTTTGAAAACTGTTTAAAAACACTTGAATATCAGAGAAATTTTGGCTCTTAAAATCTTGCTTAAAAACATGAGGAGATGGGTGTTTATAGCCCCATCAGAAAACTAGCGTTAGGCTGATCTAGCAGCCTGAGAGGCTGCCGGTCGGCCGGCTCGGCCGACCGCCAACGGTCTGAAATATGACCGTTGGGCAGACCCGGTCGACCGCCCGGTCGACCCAAACAAACAGAGAGCACTGCTCTCAGACCCGGTCGACCGAACGGTCAACCGTCCCTGTGTCAGCCAAACGTGCACAGATCTGTGCACGTCGGTCGACCGACCCGGTCGACCGACTTCATCCCAAGTCGACTTGATCAGTTGAGTAGTCGACTAGTTGAAGCCTGGAACAGAAATCTGGGTCAGAAAAACAGTTTAAAAAATATTTTGAAAAATCTTTTAAGTTTTCTAAAAATCCACAAAACTTGTTTTAACATTTTATATTAAAACACAAATAAGTGATAAAAATTTCAAGACATATATCAATCATATCAATTCATTTTTGAGTCTTGCAAATTTTATCAAAACCAACACTTGTATTTTTATCAAACTTGATTTTTCAATACATGAATAAGATAGTCAAAATAAGTTTGTATAGGAAGTGTAAGCATGTATGTATAACTAGAATACATCTACTATACATATAAACCATGTAAACTTGTTTTGATCAATCTATTCATGAAAACAAATATCGGTTAAACTAAAAACCGAAAAACCAATATCCAAACATAAAACTTGTGTGTGTTGTGCACTTGAGCATATCAACTATACTAAGCTTTACAAATGGATCTAAACACACTAACTAAACTATGGATACCTAAGTCTTCTTGACGATCTCCATCTTCAAGTCGACTCGATCCCAAACCGTGATCCACCGAGTGCAAATGAGTAATCTTGAAGCTCGGGCACCGGAATCACCATGTGAAGGCTTCCAAACTCTTCTTTTCGAAGCAATCACCAACTAATATCTTGATTAATGATCTGAAACTAAAATCACAAGATAATTAGTAAACATAACTACATGAGTTAATCATCATCAAAACTAGGGTGGAGGCCTTTGGGCCAACAGTCGCGTCTATTCAATACAGTGAGAATCGTGTCTCCACTCGATGTTCGCATCTCTTCTACTTTAGACGAGGTTCGCGTTCCCAAGACAACACTATCTTCGCATCCACGAGACCTGTCTTCAGTCTCTACTTCTGCAATCAGTTCAACAGTACACTGACAAAAGTAGTTGCAATTTCCCTCAGTTCAACAGTACATCGACAACCAGCTCAGAGTACCGATGAGGTCTGGACTGCGTATCTGGACACTCACGATGATCATCACTGGTGACTTCAAAGAGTTTAACAGTACACTCACGAAGATCAAAATCCAGACAAGAACGAGCTCAAGGTATCTCAGAAAATTGCCAACCCAGTATTAAGAGCTTGCTGCCAAGAGGAAAGTCCAAAGTGTTTCGAGACCCCGCCCTAGTCAACCGTGTAGTTTCGAAAACTTTTGAGGAGATTCTGTAGACTGTCTAAAAATTACTGAAGACAAGTCATCAGATAGCAGAGTCTATACTTCAAATGCGAGGCTAATCAAAACCACTTGTGTAAATGCTAAGACACGAGACTCAAACCTGCTCCCCAACATCCTTCCAATGCCAAGACGCAGGGTTTGAAGCCCGCGTCTCAGCATCACTTTAATGCCAAGATGTAATGTTCGAAGCCCTCGTCTCAGGTGCAGAGCTTGAAGCAGCGTCCCAGACGCAAAACTCGAGACTCGCGCCTAGCATGGCCAGACGCAGAGCTCAAGCCCACGTCTCAACTGCAGAAGAGCCCTGCGTCTCAGTTATAACTACCCTCGTTACTAAGCCAAGTACTGCCACCCTACGTAATGAGGGGAGTTAATCCCCGTTATGGAGGATTTTTAGAGGGCATTTTTACACCTGTAACCCCAATAAATAGCGAGAGTTGCTATTGAAGAAGAGGGGATTTTTTCAGCTGAGGAAGATTAGCTTTACAAAGAGTTCAACTCTTCTACATAAACTTACTGAGTTCAAATTTTTACCTGAGTCTCTTTGAGATTTCATTGGATAGGAGCTGTGCTACTCCATCTGTGATCTAAGGAGAAGAATTCTGAAGAAGCTTAACGTTCACCTGATCAACGGAAAACAATATTCACTTTTCATCGCTACGTAAAGAACCCAACCTTAAATAAAGAGAAGATCTGAGTTTGAGTGTCTTTTCTCTCTTGTAGTTAGAATTTGGGTTATAACTTTTCATTGATTCAAGTAAACTTTGTAATACGCCTCCAAATTTCACCCACGAACAAAGAGCAACATCAAAGGTAATGAGAAAGGATAAAAGGTGAAATGAAATATATAAAGAAGTCACGATTAGGAAAAATCAATTTATGCTGAAGGGAATGAGGCTGTAGTTAACAAAAATAGGGGGTGAGTTTTTTTCCTAATAATGGAAGAAAGTAGGTGGCTGAAGCGAAATCTTTTTTCTTCTTTAATTTTGATTGAATGTTCTTTTTATCATATTTAATTTCTTTATTACTGTAAATATTTTTCTTCCGATGTCTCTTTCATTTATTGTTTATCAACCTTTGTTTCATTTTATTTTTATTTTTTATTATTATTTGATTTTTATTTTCTATATATTTTCCTTGACTTTTTTCAAATTTTCCTATACATAATCTTAAATTCTTATTTGCATTTCTGTTCAGATTTTTTTGTCTTTTTCTTTCTATTCTATTTTTTCTTTTTTCTTTTTCCAAGATTTTTATTTTATTATTTCTTATTATTTCACTTCTTTATTTTCTAGTTTTTTTTTTTTTTTTATCTTTCTTATTTTATTTTATTCTACTTTTAAACAACTTTCTTTTACATAAAATATTTCTTCTTTCTTATTTTTCTTTATCTTTGATTGAATATTATTTTTTTCATATGTAATTTGTTTTTTTAGGTATTTTTCCTTTACAAGTATCTTTCATTTATTCTTTAAGTAAGCTTTGTTCTCTTTTAGCATTACGATTTTTCTTTCTTATTACTTTATTTGTTTCTCCACAATTTTTTTTGGCCCTTTTCCAATTCTACTCTATATACTTTAAAATTCTTTATTTTCTTTTTGCCATATTTTTGGATTTCTTCTTTTAATTCTCTCTATTCTTTTCATTTGTTTTTTTTATCCAGAGTTTTCACTTTTTTATTTTTAATTTTCTTACAGGTTTCAGATATTTCTTTACTTTTATATATTTATTATTTTTCTATATTTTATTTTATTATACTTTATCCTTTCTCTTCTTTACTTTATTGGTTTTCTTGTACTTTTTTATTCCCTTTCATATTTATATTTTATTTTTATTTTGTTCTAGATTAAAACTTTATTTTTTTATTTTAAAGTTTTTATTTTTTTCCTTTTTTCATTATTAACTAAATCTTATTTTCTTCATTTTAATTTCTTATTTATATAGTTTTTCTTTTGAAGTTTTTCATTTATTCTTTGATCAGTCTTTTTGTTCCTTCTAGCCCTTTGTTTTGTCTTTTTTTAATCTTTATTTTTCTCCATATATTTTTAATTTGTTTCAATTATACTGAACATACTTTTAATTTCTTTCTTGCTTTTTTGTCTAGATTTTCTGTGATTCTTCTTTTCAATTTTTTTTATTTGTTTCTTTTTCCATACTTTTTATTTTATTTTATTTTTATTTTTAATTTACTTTTTAGATATTATTCTACCTTTTTTCTTTCTTGTATTTTTTTCTCTCTAGGTTTTCAACTTTAATATTCCTTATTCTTTCACATCTTTACATCTTAGATTTTTTTATTATCTTTTTATTTTTTATTCTCTTTCATTTTTTTATTTTTTATTTTTATTTATAAAACTGTTTTTTTCTCTATTTCCTTCTTTATTTTTGATTGAATTTTATTTTCTTCATTTTTATTTGTTCATTATTTGTTTATGAAAATAGTTATCTTGTGTTGAATAAATAAGTATCAAAATTTCTAATAAATATATATATAATATATCTCCATATCAAATTAGAGATTACTCAAATTAAAAATGAAAAAATCTCATGTGCATTGCAAGTTTTTTTACCATGCATTAAGTGTTACACAAAATATGTTACATTATCCATAGAAAAAAGATGTCTTTTGATGCATGTGTAAAAAAAAAACATAAAAAAAATTATGATTTTTCATTGTTAGCAAAATTTGAATATGAAAAATTTCGCTACAACCATCTACTTTGTTTCATAATTAAAAAATAATTTCAATGCCGTAATTTGATTCGCTACAACCTCATTCACGTCAGTATATAAACTGATTTCTCGTAACCACCACTTATTTATACATTTCATTTTCTCTTTTACCCTTCCATCGCCCCCAACGTTGTTCTCCTTTCAACCTTGACTTGGCATAGAGTAATTCACGGGTCAATCTGCGCGATTATATCACCATGGGGTTAGAAGGTGGTGGGGCCCTCGGGCCAAATTTTTCTTGGATCGATCTTTTTGCGGATCTCGTTTGTTCGTGCTTGTGATGAGTTTTGTTTATGTTTGTAATCGATGTGGTATTTAGATCTGAAAAGTATTGAGGATTATTCGATACCGTGAATGAGAGTTTGTTGATGATGACATTACTAAATGAGAGTTGCAACTCATTATCGTAGTTCTATGTAAGGACTGTGACCAAAACTGTGACTATGGTTGCAGTCTTTTATTAGAAGACTGCGATTATGATTGCATTCTTTTTATTAATTAAAAATTAAGACATTTTGCATGAACTGCGATCATTATAACAGTCCTAATAAAAGCTGAAAAATTGTGTTTTCGTGAGAATTGTGAACATAGTCGCAGTCCTAATAAAGATTAAAAAATAAGATGTTATAAAGAGGACTGCGATCATAGTCGCAGTTCTATAAAGATTTTGAAATATGTCATAATAAAGAGGAATACGATCATAGTCACAGTCCTCATAAAGAGAACTGCAACCAACCATGGTTGCAGTTCTATAAAGACTCAGAAATACGATATTTTTATGAGGACTGCGATCATGGTCACAGTCTCAGAAACTGGGCATTTTTTTGGATTGCGATCATGGCCGCAATTCTCAGAAATAGAACATTTTAAGAAGATCATGATTGCAGTCCTCAGAAATATGATTTTTTAAGACTGCGATCATATACCAGCAGTTAACATTTTTCAAGCGGTTCATTCTTTAGAAGCGATTAATGCAGGGGCATTTGCATCTTTCGCCACTGAGCTTATGCGCTTGACATATAAACACACGTGGTTGATTTAAAAAAGAGGTAGTTGGAGTGAACAAATTCATGAAGCTTAGTTTTTTTTTTCTAAATTATGATTTGACATAGGGGGTGCAACAAATCCCTTTGAATATATGGATCAAGATGTACGGTTCAGATCATCCATTTGATGGCCCACCGCGAAGATCGCATGAAGCTCAGGGGCTGTTTGGTTGCAAGGAAGTGGACGGAAGTAAGGAAATAGGGAAGTATAATTGCTCACTTCCCTATCTATCCAAACACCAAAAAAGGAAAATAAGAAAACCCCTTTTCCTTTTCTTCTTTCTCTTTTATACAATCATTTCCTCACTTACAGAGTGCTACAGTTAATTTTGTGGTCATGTAAATCTCATTTGTAATAAGTTGTAGCACAAAACAGTTAATTTTTTGATCATGTAAATCTCACTTGCATTCTAATTGCAGTCAATTTTTTATTTTTCTAAATTAATTTTTATTTAATATTATTTTACGGTCAACTTTGGGGTCAACTTTTTCACTTCCACTTTCACATCACCATCCAAACACCAGAAAAGACAAAATATTTTTCAAATTACACTTCCCAACAACATCCAAACACCGTAAAACTTACTAACCAATTTTCAAGTTCCAAAGGGAATTATTACCACTTCCTCAATTCCTCACTTCCACCCTTAACCAAACAGGCCCTTAGTTCGAGAACCGTTCTCATAGGATCATTTTCCTCTACACATAATATCTTTTCCAAAGGGGTAAAAAGATATTAGAATTAAATCATTTTTTTTCTTGTTTTCAGTTATTTATATTTATAAAACTTTATGTCTTTTTATTGTTGAGTCAAGGCTCGTAAAGAAATAACATTGTACTTAATTTCTTTATAGTTGACATTACACTTAATGAATAGCGAAGTTAAATAAGAATAAATTAAAATCTAGGAAGTGCTTATTGATTTATGTTCGGACCATAGATTTATTGCGATGGAAATCTACATTTCTTTCAATTTCAATTGTATTTCCAAAATCCATGAAATTGATGGCAACTTACTGTTTTATGTTTTCAAACAAAAGAAGAAAAAATTATAAAGAGACAAAACACATCTTGTCTTTCTTTAAATCTCTTATTATGTGATTAATAGTGAGGTTGGATTTTAACTAGCGTGGTAATCAATTAACACCACCTCAGATTGACATATACGGGAAAGGCTCTATCGGGCGTGTTTGATAACTTGCAAAATGTTTGCAAAATGTAAAAATTTTACAACTTTACATTTTACACTTGTTTGGTTTCATTTACAAAATGTTGTTGGCCCAAAGGCCTTCCACCCTAGTTTTGATGATGATTAACTCATGTAGTTATGTTACTAATAATCTTGTGTTGTTTAAGTTTCAAATCATTAACCAGATATTAGTTGGTGATTAGCTTCAACAAGGTGTTTAGAAGCTTTTCATGATGATTCCAGGGCCAAACCTTCAAGATCACACATTGCCTAGCCCATGGATGGAGTTTTGGAGCAAGTCTACTTGAAGATAAAGATCATCAAGAAGACTTAGGTATCCATAGTTTAGATAGTGTGTTTAGATCCATTTGTAAAGTTTAGTATAGTTGATATGCTCAAGTGCACAACACACAAAAAGTTTTATGTTTTGGATTTGGTTTTCATGAATAGTAGATCAAAACAAGTTTACATGTTTTATATGTATAGTAGATGTATTCTAGTTATACATACATGCTTTAACTTGCTAGACAAACTTATTTTGACCATCCTATTCATGTATTGAAAAATCAAGTTTGATAAAAATACAAGTGTTGGTTTTTGATAAACTTTACAAGACTCAAAATGAATTTATATGATTAATATATGTCTTGAAATTTTATCACAAGTTGTGTTTCCATATAAATGATAAAACTATTTTTGGTGATTTTTAGAAGTGTTAAAAGATTTTTAGAAAAATATTTTACAGTGTTTTTCTGACCCAGGTTTCTGTTCCAGGCTTCAATCAGTCGACTAGTCATCCTGACCTAGTCGACTTGGGTGAAGTCGGTCGACCGGGCCGGTCGACGGACGTGCACAAATCTGTGCACGTTTGAAGGCACTGGGACGGTCGACCGCTCGGGTCGACCGGGGCACTTACAGTGCTCTCTGTTTGTTTCGGTCGACCGGGCCGGTCGACCGCTGTTGCCCAACGGTCATATTTCTGACCGTTGGCGGTCGACCGGGCCGGTCGACCGTTGCCTGTCAGAGCTGCCAGCTCAGCTCTAACGGCTAGTTTTATATTGGGGCTATATATACCCCATCTCTTCATAGTTTTTGGAGAAGTTTCAAGGGCAAAAATTCCAGACCTTCTTAAGTGTTTTTAAAGAGTTTTCAAAAGTGTTTTGGGCTTTAAACTTCTAATTTGATTTGTGTTTTGGGTTTTTAGAAAATCAAAGAAAATAAGAATTTGGGATATTTGTATATGTTTTCATTCTCTATCTTTTACAAGAGTTTTCCCAAGTATTTTCTTTGTTGCTTGTTTCCAAAAACACCTAGTTTTCCACACTTGAGCTATCTTCTATCCTAATCTATTAGGATTATTTGTTTTGTGGAAAAGAGGGAAAAAGAGAAGTGTTTGAGGTTAAGCCTCTAAGTTGTAAACCCTCCTTACTTTTGTTGTATCCCTCTTTGGTAGAGGTTGATCGGAGTGGTATTGTGGTTGATCTCTCTTCGGTAGAGGTGATTGTGTTTGTATTGGCTACGGGCCTTATCCCTCTTCGGTAGAGGTAGATTGTGGTTGTATAGCCTCGGTGGCTTTGTAAGGATTGAGAGAGGAGTTCGGTACTCCTATAGTGGATTGGAAATCCTACACGGTGGTGTAGGCGGGGATGTAGAGCAAGGGTGCTCGAACCTCGAAACATATCATTGTGTTTGCGTTTGATCCACTTGTCTCTAAACTCTCTCTCTTTACATGCAAAGCATCATACATAACATCATATCATATTTGCTTGTGTTGAGCATAATTCATATCATACATATCTATTTGCTTGTGTTGTCTTGCATATATTCTTATTGCTATTCATCCTTATTTGCTTGGCTTGTTTGTGTGTGTGCCTAACTTATACTTAACCAACAAGAGCTTCACATAGCACCTCAACCCATTCAAGGGGAATCAAGAGGAGTTAGTCCAGAGCCCTTCACGGGGAATTCGGCTACACTTATTGTGTTGTATTAAGTTTGTGTAAGATTTGCATTAGCTTCCGCATTTAGCGCACTTAGTTTTGCATTAAGTTTTAGATTAGCACTAACACCTATTCACCCCCCTCTAGGTGTTTCCTTTCAATTGTATCAGAGCTAGTGCTCCTGATATTAGGCTTAACATCCTAGGAGTAAGATCCATTTGGTTGCTAATCTACATTTGCTTGTTTGCACACATATAGTTTACCATGGCTTTCATGACCCCACCTATGTTTGACCCTTCAAACATTCATGTTTGGAAGATTAGGATGACCGTTTATTTACAAACCCTAGGTCATAAAGTTTATGTAATACCCCGTTTCCGTAATACGTACTAAGTTGCGTATTCTGATTTTCGATCGTATTTTTCGATTTACTTCCCGTATTTGACCAATTTCAATTTCAAATATCATTTTCTAATATATTAGATTTTAGGTGAATTTCTGGAATTTTCTAGAATTAAAATGAATTTCTTCAAAACCGGTGTCGACCAGTATCGCTGATCGATTCCTGGAATTTTAATTCCCAAACAGTTAGGAATTTCAAGAGAATCTTTTAGACATTATTTCTTAGAATGACATTTCTTATCTAAATACTTTTTTTTAGAATTTTATAAATTTATGAAAATTCCAACGGAGTCGGTAGTTAACTGATTCCGGGAATTTTAGTTCCAAAACTATAAAGTATTTCTTCAAACGGATTTCACTATACGTCTTCTTATATTATTCTTGATTTTTGGTAAAAATTACGAGTCGTTCCGAGATACTTGAATTTCGGACGATTTCGGTATTTTCCGAAATGTTTTCCGCATTCTCGATTTAAACCCGGGAATCAGTGTTTTCAATATTTTCATTTTTCAAAATTAAGAAAATATCTTTTCTTTTACAAATTCTTTTCCTTTTTCTTTTCCTTTTTCTTTCCTTCCTTCCTTCCACCAACTTCCCAAAATATCTTCTCCTCCAAAATATCCAAATTCCACACCCTTCCTCATAAATGCCCTTCAATTCCTCTCTCTTTCTCTCTCTTCTTTGGCCGGCCACCATTGGCCAAGAGAGACAACCCCATCCTCCCCTATTTGCACAAAACCCCTCTCCAATTCCTTAATTTCATCCCCTTTACAAAAATCAAATGCTATATAAACCTTCCTTTACAATTCTTTTCTCTTTTTTCACTTCTCCATCTCAATCCCTAACTCCCAACCACCTCAAAACCTTCACCATCTTCTTCTCAAGCTACCACACTCTCGGTTTTGGATCGCATCTCACTTCGTCGGAGGTATCGCCAAAGACCTAGTTGGTGACATCGTCGGCAAACGATCCTTCAAGACTCGTAGAACCTTCAAATAACCTTTCCTTGTGAGTATTTTTACTCACCAAGACTAGATCACTTCTTTGTGTACATGTGAAGATCATTCATATACACTTGTGTCATAAAAATCCCATTTTTAGGCCAACAAACAACCATCTGAAATTCTGTTCTGTTTTCTGTCTTCTCCAGGATTAGTCAACTTGACCTAGATACTAGTCGACTAACCCACTTTAGTTGAAACGTAGCTTTTCTGATTTTCACAGTTTTAGTCGACTAACCCATTTTTACCAGTCGACTAGACCCCCCTAGTCGACTACTTTTTGACCCTAGTCGACTAATTTTCCTTGAACCAAAAAAAATTACCAACTCTCGGCTCTAGTCGACTTATCCCAAATTATTAGTCGACCAGAGACCTATAGTCGACTATACATAGTACCATAGTCGACTAACATGTCCCGGAAATTAATCCCAACTTTTTATATCACAGATTTAGTCGACTTGCGTACCCGTTAGTCGACTTATAGTTCACCAAGTCGACTACCCTTCCAACCCAAGTCGACTACCAAACTCTCTGGAAAACCACTTTAGTCGACTCCTGCGGACTATTAGTCGACTGAAGACCCTTATTAGTCGACTAATCTCCCACCTAGTCGACTAATTCTGACTATTTAACTTAGTTGTTTCCTTTTCTGATTTTGGACTTTAACCTCTATACATGTGATACATTATTCATGTTTATGCTTCATTATTGATATTACATGACATGCTACCTGATGGACATTACTTCTTGATACTCCATGACTTGTTATTGTAATTCTTACTTCATAAATTGTTAAATAGTGAATATCTCCACTTATCATGCCATCTCTTAAAACCAAGCATGATAGACTCGACTTTTGTATAAAATAGACCAACTTACATTGGGTCCGGGGGAAGACATGCGGATATCGATGTGTTCGTGTTTACAGTGGCTTTTAGGAGTGTTGTGCAACCCATGTTCCGGTCTGACCTGTGGGCCTCCAGGGGACCGAGGGGAGTGCTTGCTCCCTGTATTACTGGTACCATCTTGATAAGGGCATACATAAGTCCCTCCTGAATAGCCTAGCGGCTGGCTTCCGTCACCAAGCAACGGAACAATCCTGGACCGTTATCCCGGGCATGTACGGGGTCCACTGTAAACATAGTTCGTCGATACAACCGCTGATTTCCAACAACACCTTGTATTACTATGATATGGATCTATGTGCACTGGGACGCTGGACCACATAGCTAGATATCCGAGTAAAACAAGTAATAATAATAAAGCGTTAATTGTAGATCTATTGTACGACTTTATCTATTCATGCTTTTCATATCTGTTAGTTGATATACCTTATATAGTTCCATCTTATTTGTACTCGTCCCTTAGCCACTTGGCTGTAGCTATCTATTGTATATATGTCTTGATCCTTTGGATTTGCATATTCAGATTCCGAGACCTGGAACGAAGTGGATCCTTCCACGGAAGATCAGGCATACTTCAGTGAGCAGGCTGACCAGCTCTAGTTCCCTCGTGCCGTACTCCTCTTTTTGGCTCACGAGTCTCCATCTCTTACGTGAGCACCTTATGTATATCTTTGTATATATTCTTTTGGACTTGGTTGTGATACATATCACTTGTAAAGTGTAGCAGTTATCATAACTTGTATAACGTTGTATTTGTACTTCTATAGTTGGCATATGACTGTATACACCACGCTTTGTGTTGTACTCTGTTTCCTTATTGTACTTTTATGCTTAGCGTATATACGTGGGGGCTTCTTCTGACCTACGTATATACGTCGCAGTGACGTCCCCGTATCCGTGGAATCGGGGCGTTACAGGTTGGTATCAGAGCCTAGGCTCTCAAACCTAAAGTACAATCAAGTGGCAAATTCTAGTAATTTGCTTATGCCAACTACAATGTACAAAGTTATAGAGTCCTTCTTGCTTCCTTCATTGATCAATTCCTTCGTATCCTAAACTCCTTTCAATTGTTTCCAATTCCAGTTATCATTCGGTATGGAGAGACGTTCGGGTCGTAACAACATCGGGCAGGTGCCCAATGGACCCGTAGGAGGAGAGAATGCTGATATCCTTAAGGTCATTCAGACCATGCTGGGGAACCAGCAACAGCAGATGGAAAATCAGCAGCAGCAGACCGAGCTCCTTAGGCAGGAGTTGGCAGCCCCGAAGGAGCAGAAGCCGGGGAACGTGTCCGACTTCCGGCGGCTGCAACCGGCCATCTTCACGGGAGGCGAGAAACCATTGGAGGCTGAGCAATGGTTGACGGACACGACGGACCTACTAAATGCAGCCCGTGTCCCGAAGGAGAACCAAGTTGAAGTCGCCAAGATTCAGCTTAAAGACATAGCTCGGACTTGGTGGCTTGCAGAGGAGGCCCGCTTGGAGAGACCTATCTCTTGGGATACGTTCTCCAAGAGTTTCTACAGCCGCTTTTTCCCTGCTACAGCGCAGAAAGATATGGAGGAGCAATTCATCAGGCTCCAGCAGTGGAACAAGTCCGTGGACGAGTATGCCGCGGAGTTTCTTCGACTGAGCCGCTTCGCGCCGTATATGGTGACGGACGAGGAGAAGCGAGCGAGCAGGTTTCAGCAGGGTCTTCAGATGAGGATTCAGATGTATCTGATGCCCCAGCAGCTGAAGACCTATGCAGAGGTTTCTCACCATCGCTCGGGAGGTGGAGCGTGGGTTTGAGAAGGAGCAAGGGGATCAGATGAGACAGCAGGCCATGAAGAGGCCATTTGTACCTATGGGAAGAGGGGCCCGTTCAGAGCAGCGAAGATCCAGATGAGGCAACCTTTCAGGCCAGCACCTTATCAGTCAGCCCAACCACTGGTATTCTGTAGTCATTGTCAGAAGCCAGGGCACACTCGACAGACTTGCCGGAGGGCATATGGACTGTGCTTGGTGTGTGGAGCCAGAGATCACTCCATAGAGTCATGTCCACACAGGAGATTGGGGATGACTAACCAGACCTTGCCAGCACTTCCAGGACCGAGTGGACAGCGGGCAGTACCAGGGCATCTTGAGCAGAGGAACCAGGGGCCAGTGATGAGGAGAGCTCTTCCCCTTCCTCCACAGCATGTCATTCGCCCAGTCCAGAGAGGAGGCAGAACTGCAGCAGGGCGTGGCAGAGGTCAGGCTTATACTCTGACAGCAGAAGAGGCAGAGGCTTCAGAGGAAGTGATTACAGGTAACATCAGAGTACATTCACATCCTGTTCTCGCTCTCTTCGACTCAGGTGCATCCCACTGTTATATCTCAGATAAATTTGTGGCTTTACATTCAATACCTGTTAAGGTTTTAGACCACAAATAGGAGATAAGTACAGGGAATGGGGTAGTCATATCATCTAGAGTGTGTACTGATTGTCCAGTAGAATGTGTGATAAGACCCTGGCCATAGATATGCTCGTACTAGACACCAAAGGGTACGACGTGATCTTAGGCATGACCTGGCTCAGTCAGTACTATGCTGTGATTGATTGTAGGGAGAAGAAGATCAAGTTTAGAATTCCACTTCAACCAGAGTTCCAGTTTAGTGGAGAAGTGAAGACCACCAAGGGAAAGTCTCAGATTACTTCTTCGGAGGTTCAGAAGCAGAAGGTGCCGGTGTGGGATGAATTCCCGGAGGTGTTTGCTGAGATTGCAGGACTGCCACCTGTCAGGATGATTGAGTTCTCCATCGAGACTATTCCAGGAGCAGCACCTATATCCAAGGCTCCGTACAGGATGGCACCGACGGAGTTGGAGATCCTGAAGAAGCAGCTGCAGGAGTATTCAGATAAGGGAGTGATTAGGCCAAGTACTTCACCGTGGGGAGCTCCAGCACTGTTGGCCAACAAGAAGGATGGTAGTAAGAGACTTTGTATTGATTACAGGGAATTGAACAAGGTCACCATCAAGAACAGGTATCCCCTTCCCAGGATTGATGATCTATTTGATCAGCTTAATGGAGCCCGTGTGTTCTCCAAATTGGATTTACAGTCGGGTTACCACCAGCTGAGGGTGAAGAAGGAGGATATTCCGAAGACGGCATTCAGGACCCGATATGGCCACTATGAGTTTCTTGTTATGCCTTTCGGAGTCACTAATGCCCCTGCAGTGTTTATGGACTTGATGAACCGAGTGTTCTCGCCCTTCTTGGATCAGTTTGTTGTTGTTTTCATCGACGACATCTTGATCTATTCAAAGAACAATAGGGAGCATGCTGAACACTTGAGGATTGTGTTGCAGACACTTCAGCAGGAGCAGCTTCATGCCAAGAGAAGTAAGTGTGAATTCTGGCTGGACAGTATAGCATTTCTTGGACATATGGTGTCAGCAGA
The DNA here is from genome assembly GCA_038442645.1 of Agave tequilana. Classification (NCBI taxonomy): domain Eukaryota; kingdom Viridiplantae; phylum Streptophyta; class Magnoliopsida; order Asparagales; family Asparagaceae; genus Agave; species Agave tequilana. Next base: position 48,109 of record JAVJIF010015478.1, on the reverse strand, counting down.
AGGTATCTCAGTTGATCCGAGCAAAGTCCAGGCAGTAAAGGATTGGCCAGTTCCGAGGACGGTGACGGAGATAAAGAGTTTTCTTGGACTAGCTGGATATTACAGACGTTTCGTCCAGGATTTCTCTAGAATTGCAGCTCCGTTAACCCAGCTCACCCGGAAAGGAGTAAGGTATATTTGGACAGAGGAGTGTGATGCAGCCTTCGAGCAGTTGAAGCAGAAGCTCATTTCAGCTCCTATCTTGAGAACTCCCTCAGGGAGAGGAGGGATGGTCATCTTTAGTGATGCATCAGGTAAAGGCCTGGGGTGTGTGCTTATGCAACATGATCATGTGATAGCATATGCATCTAGGCAATTGAAGCCTCATGAGAGGAATTACCCAACTCATGACTTGGAGTTGGCGGCAGTGATCTTTGCCTTGAAGATTTGGAGGCACTATCTTCTGGGAGATAAAGTGCTGATATATACAGATCACAAGAGCCTCAAGTATATCTTTTCATAGAAAGAGCTGAACATGAGGCAGAGACGGTGGCTGGAGCTTATGGCAGATTATGACATTGACTTGCAATATCATCCAGGCAAGGTCAATACAGTTCCAGATGCCCTGAGCAGGATGCCAGAGAACAGGGTGCTTGTTCAGTTCACTCAGCAGAAGGAGTTGATTCAGGACTTTATCAGATTGGACTTGATGGTGGTTCGAGGAGCTGAGAAGACAGGACAGCTTATGACTTTACAGATCCAGTCCTCATTGATAGATGAGATTAAGGAAGCTCAGAAGGAGGACCCCAGGCTTCAGACATTCAGAACTCAAGTAGAGGCTGGATTGAGGACGGATATCTGTATTCGTCCGGATGGTGCATTGTACTTTGGAGGTAGACTTTGTGTTCCCCAAGGGGAAGTTAGACAGAAGATTTTGGAGGAAGCACACAGTTCAGCCTATTCTATACATCCAGGAGGAAACAAGATGTACCAGGATTTGAAGAAACAATTTTGGTGGAATGCCATGAAGAGAGAGATAGCTCAGTTTGTGGCTAAATGTTTGGTGTGCCAGCAGATAAAGATTGAGCATCAGAGATCAGCTGGACTTCTTCATCCTTTGCCAATACCTGAATGGAAGTGGGAGCACATCACTATGGACTTTGTCACGGCATTACCTCGTAGTCCCAAAGGTAATAATGCTGTGTGGGTTATCATTGATCGTCTCACCAAGTCAGCTCATTTCATACCATTCAGGGTGGGTCAGACTACAGAAGTTCTGGCAGATAAGTATGTGAAGGAGATAGTTCGTCTGCATGGAGTTCCAGTCAGTATTGTATCCGATAGAGATACCAGATTCAGATCTCATTTCTGGGAGAGTCTCCAAGAGAGTCTGGGAACTCGTCTGAAGTTCAGTACAGCCTATCATCCTCAGACAGACGGACAATCTGAGAGGACCATCCAGATCCTCGAGGACATGCTTAGAGCCTGCATGATTGAGTTCAGGGGTTCATGGGAAGATCATCTTCACTTGGCTGAGTTTCTTATAACAACAGTTATCAGGCAAGTATTAAGATGGCACCTTTTGAGGCACTGTATGGAGGAAATGCAGGTCACCGATTTGTTGGGATGAAGTCGGTGAGAGGAGTCTATTGGGGCCAGAGATTTTGATCCAGACCACAGAGAAAGTTAGAGTTATCAGAGATCATCTCAAGGCAGCTCAGAGTCGGCAGAAGAGCTGGGCAGATTTGCAGAGGAGGCCATTGGAATTCGGAGTTGGAGATCATGTGTTCTTGAAGATTTCACCTACCAAGGGAGTAATCCGGTTCGGCACTCGTGGGAAACTAAGTCCGAGATATATCGGCCCATTCGAGATATTGGATCGAGTGGGAGATGTGTCTTATCGATTGGCGTTGCCGCCATCGTTGGACGGAGTTCATAATGTTTTCCACGTGTCTCAGTTGAGGAGGTATGTTAAGGATGACAGCCATATTTTGGATCATTCCGAGCTGGAGCTACAACCGGATTTATCATATCAGGAGCAGCCAATGGCCATCTTGGATAGGAGTGTGAAGACACTGAAGAACAAAGCCATACCTTTAGTGTTGGTGTCTTGGAACCGCCATGCCCAGGAGAGGCCACCTGGGAACGAGAGGACGTCATCCGAGAGCGTTATCCTCAACTCTTCTCATCTTGATTGGTTAGACTCTTTCCTTTTACTCTTTTCTATTTGTTATCTCTCATCCTAGCCTTATCTATCTGTTACCATTCCTGTTACCCTTCACCTTATGAAATTTCGAGGACGAAATTTTTGTAAGGTGGGTAGATTGTAATACCCCGTTTCCGTAATACGTACTAAGTTGCGTATTCTGATTTCCGATCGTATTTTTTCGATTTACTTCCCGTATTTGACCAATTTCAATTTCAAATATCATTTTCTAATATATTAGATTTTAGGTGAATTTCTGGAATTTTCTAGAATTAAAATGAATTTCTTCAAAACCGGTGTCGACCAGTATCGCTGATCGATTCCTGGAATTTTAATTCCCAAACAGTTAGGAATTTCAAGAGAATCTTTTAGACATTATTTCTTAGAATGACATTTCTTATCTAAATACTTTTTTTTAGAATTTTATAAATTTATGAAAATTCCAACGGAGTCGGTAGTTAACTGATTCCGGGAATTTTAGTTATAAAACTATAAAGTATTTCTTCAAACGTTTCACTATACGTCTTCTTATATTATTCTTGATTTTTGGTAAAAATTACGAGTCGTTCCGAGACACTTGAATTTCGGACGATTTCGGTATTTTCCGAATGTTTTCCGCATTCTCGATTTAAACCCGGGAATCAGTGTTTTCAATATTTTCATTTTTCAAAATTAAGAAAATATCTTTTCTTTTACAAATTCTTTTCCTTTTTCTTTTCCTTTTCTTTCCTTCCTTCCTTCCACCAACTTCCCAAAATATCTCCTCCTCCAAAATATCCAAATTCCACACCCTTCCTCATAAATGCCCTTCAATTCCTCTCTCTTTCTCTCTCTTCTTTGGCCGGCCACCATTGGCCAAAGAGACAACCCCATCCTCCCCTATTTGCACAAACCCCTCTCCAATTCCTTAATTTCATCCCCTTTACAAAAATCAAATCCTATATAAACCTTCCTTTACAATTCTTTTCTCTTTTTTCACTTCTCCATCTCAATCCCTAACTCCCAACCACCTCAAAACCTTCACCATCTTCTTCTCAAGCTACCACACTCTTGGTTTTGGATCGCATCTCACTTCGTCGGAGGTATCCAAAGACCTAGTTGGTGACATCGTCGGCAAACGATCCTTCAAGACTCGTAGAACCTTCAAATAACCTTTCCTTGTGAGTATTTTTACTCACCAAGACTAGATCACTTCTTTGTGTACATGTGAAGATCATTCATATACACTTGTGTCATAAAAATCCCATTTTTAGACCAACAAACAACCATCAGAATTTCTGTTCTGTTTTCTGTTTTTTCCAGGATTAGTCGACTTGACCTAGAACCTAGTCGACTAACCCACTTTAGTTGAAACGTAGCTTTCCTGATTTTCACAGTTTTAGTCGACTAAGCCATTTTACTAGTCGACTAGACCCCCTAGTCGACTACATTTTGACCCCTAGTCGACTAATTTTCCTTGAACCAAAAAATTACCAACTCTCGGCTCTAGTCGACTTATCCCAAATTATTAGTCGACCAGAGACTCTAGTCGACTATACATAGTACCCTAGTCGACTAACATGTCCCGGAAATTAATCCCCTTTTTATCACAGATTTAGTCGACTTGCGTACCCGTTAGTCGACTTATAGTTCACCAAGTCGACTACCCTTCCAACCCAAGTCGACTACCAAACTCTCTGGAAAACCACTTTAGTCGACTCCTGCGGACTATTAGTCGACTGAAGACCCTTATTAGTCGACTAATCTCCCACCTAGTCGACTAATTCTGACTATTTAACTTAGTTGTTTCCTTTTCTAATTTTGGACTTTAACCTCTATGCATGTGATACATTGTTCATGTTTATGCTACATTACTGATATTACATGACATGATACTTGATAAATCTTATCTCATATTATTTCATGACTTGTTAATAAATGGATATCCCCACTTATCATGCCATCACTTGAACCAAGCATGATATTCTTGACTTTTGTATAAAATGGACCAACTTATATTGGGTCGGGGGAAAACATGCGGATATCGATATGTGTTCGTGTTTACAGTGGCTTTTAGGAGTGTTTGCAACCCATGTTCCGGTCTGACCTGTGGGCCTCCAGGGGACCGAGGGGAGTGCTTGCTCCCTGTATTACTGGTACCATCTTGATAAGGGCATACATAAGTCCCTCCTGAATAGCCTAGCGGCTGGCTTCCGTCACCAAGCAACGGAACAATCCTGGACCGTTATCCCGGGCATGTACGGGGTCCACTGTAAACATAGTTCGTCGATACAACCGCTGATTTCCAACAACAACCTTGTATTACTATGATATGGATCTATGTGCACTGGGACGCTGGACCACATAGCTAGATATCCGAGTAAAAAAGTAATAATAATAAAGCGTTAATTGTAGATCTATTGTACGACTTTATCTATTCATGCTTTTCATATCTGTTAGTTGATATACCTTATATAGTTCCATCTTATTTGTACTCGTCCCTTAGCCACTTGGCTGTAGCTATCTATTGTATATATGTCTTGATCCTTTGGATTTGCATATTCAGATTCCGAGACCTGGAACGAAGTGGATCCTTCCACGGAAGATCAGGCATACTTCAGTGAGCAGGCTGACCAGCTCTAGTTCCCTCGTGCCGTACTCCTCTTTTTGGCTCACGAGTCTCCATCTCTTACGTGAGCACCTTATGTATATCTTTGTATATATTCTTTTGGACTTGGTGTGATACATATCACTTGTAAGTGTAGCAGTTATCATAACTTGTATAACGTTGTATTTGTACTTCTATAGTTGGCATATGACTGTATACACCACGCTTTGTGTTGTACTCTGTTTCCTTATTGTACTTTTATGCTTAGCGTATATACGTGGGGGCTTCTTCTGACCTACGTATATACGTCGCAGTGACGTCCCCGTATCCGTGGAATCGGGGCGTTACAAGAGTGCAAAGAACAAATATCAAATAATAGAAGAAATTTGTGACATATTAAGTTGGACTACCAGTCATAAGAAAGCAGATAATTGAGATTTTTCTCTAAATTATTTAACTGCACCATACTTGATCTATAACAGTATTAAAATGTAAATTTTGGTTTAAATGAATTTACTCATTGAGCTATCGAGCTCACTCCCTCTCAGTTCATGTTTTTCAAGTCGCGATGAGACGGTGGCCTAGTTTTAATTTATGGATGTTGTTGAGAATTCTGCAAATAATGAAAGCATTGCAGATGTAATTACGTGTTATCATTTATAAAGTCTCTTATTGTACATGCTCTTGACCTTACTTGGTATATTTGCATTTGTAGCCGCATGATGAGTTTGCATTGAGATTTAGTTGTGATAAGTATGATGAGTTACATGTATGTTAGTTTTGCATTATTTTGTCGATGCCAAGAGGGGTAATCTCGAGTGTATATTTATGGTATTTTCACATAAGTAGGTGATTTCAAGTCAAAATATTACTATGATTATGTGGATGATTGCTGAGTGTAGTTTATGTGTTTGGATTGAGAATAAGTAAGCTGATTTGACTGAAACTATTGTGATTTAGTATGCAAGTTATATCAGCGTTTTCAAAGGACGTGCTGCCATTTTTTTTTGTAGAATTTGGAGATGATCGTGATAATATGTGGTTTAGAAGAATGCTTATGTTAATTGAAGATATTAGAAATCTGAGACCGTTACATGTTGGGTGTGACTACTTGATATATTGGTTGTGACTACTTGATATGTTGGATGTAACTGTTGGCTGGAGATAAGATATGTTGTCGAAAATAAGATCGTTGGCTGGAGATAAAATCTATTCAATCTACGCAGTTGAGATCTGATCTGGTAGTTCCGAAAATCTCCCTGTTGATCTGTGCTGGATGAGTCTTCTAGAAGTTTCCAATGTCGAGGGGGAATCAGGGTCGTTGGTGGTTCAAGAGGTGATGTCGAGGGCGACGAGTCTGAGTTGAACCCGAATTCCTGGGCGCTTGATATGAGGTGATGTCAGGGCCGACGAGTTTGGGTTGAACCCTCGCTCTTGGGCGCTTGACCTGAGGTTGAAGGGCGGAGGCACTCAGTCGACAATCGAATGACAGTTGTTCCCTCGTTGTATCCCCTGGCTTGCCACATGTGGCGATCTCGCTTCGGGTCGGGAGCTGACCACTACAATACTATTAATATTATAATTACAAAAACTTAGGCTAACCAGTACTATTGTCTTGTGAGAGGACAATCTCCACAAGCCGCACACCACACTATCTAATAACGAAACATTCTTCAAACACAAATATTAAAATGTAAACGACATTTTTGCTCCTAAAAAATTCCAATGTCATGATAGTCATGATATTGCTATCTTACACTGTATGATTCTAATGATAAAAAATTCTACTGTTAAATCAGAAAACTTGATGTTTCTTTTTTGGGCCTCTTGTATTCGTTATCACTCAAGATGACAACACCTTGCCATCCACTAGAGTATTTTATGCATCTTTATCGTGCAATACAGTGAACTAATTTCTCCTGGATACGAGGCCAGTCGAGCACATGCAGGGCATTATGACTCAATGATCCAAGGGCAGCGTGTTCGTCCACGTGTCACTTCACAATACCCTCTCTCTTAATTTTATTTTTTTTATTTTATTTTATTTTTAAGTGAACGGTGAGCCAATAAAATAACACTCCCTCCCAGTCTTGATAGAATAAAGTGCCAGTGATGAAGGTAGGGGAGGAGAGAAGGACAAGTGTGCGGTGAGTTGACCCTGGTCGTTGACCACGAGGCTCTGATTCTCACGAACCTAGAAATTGAGATCAAAAGAAAAAGGTCTGAACGGACCAATCATTGGACTGAGCCATGATGTGACATCAATGCCAGGTGCATTAGTTGTGTGAAGTCTGCCCTCAAAAGTTTGGTCATTGGAGCCACAAAGGACATTACTACAGGAAGATGAATTCGTGTCGGATTAACTCTGACGCTATAAGTGACAATGTCAGTCAGGGGATGCGAAAAATAGGTATTTTTGCGTAGGATAAAATCCGACACGAAAAACCCTTTTCGCGTTGGTTCCGAATATAACCAACCTTTAGCGTCGGTTTTTATGAACTTTATAGCATCAGTTTCTAACAAAACCCGATGCTAAAGAGTTTATAGCGTTGGTTTTTATATATAACCGACGCTAAATGTTTGGTTCTGCTACAAAACCGACGAACCTTTCGCGTCGGTTGTTTATAAAACTAGCGCAAAAGGAGTTTTTAGCATCAGTTATTACGAATAGTAGACGCTAAAAGCTCTATTTTTTTAAAATAAAATATTTAAAATACAAAAAAAACACTATTTACAATATCAGCAGAATTACAGATACAGTCCAGCTCCAGAAACAGAGACACAACATATACAGAAACACATTATCTTCAATACTCGCAAATAGATACAACATTCACAGAAACATATATGGTCAACTCTTAATCCAACCATTACTTGAAAATACACAATCACATGACCGGATACATGTAATATATACATATGCTCATATGTATATTTCCACAAAGTCCAATATTAAAACAACGAATGTACCAAACTGAAATATGCACCAAATAGCATACATACGCACCAAAATGAGAGTGAATAGTACAATATTTGTACTATACTCCAAGGATCCATATATACAACACCATTTGTACAGTTTCTCGAGATTTAATCATTTGTAATTAGAATGAGAAAACTTTATCATAAAAAACTGCAAACATATAAATGATGTAAAATCAATAAAGTATTAAAAAAATACTTACTATTAAATGAGATAAACAAATATCCGCCCACTTCTCCCGAATTTCATTGATATCATTTTCTGTATATGTTTTCTGGAATTGAACTGCAAAAATTAAAATATTTTTTAAATTTTATACTTAGAAGAAAACTGGGACGCATAATAATTACCGCAGTTGGAATAGGATCCAATCGAAAGTAGATAATATCCCACATCATCGACATAACATAGTATCCGCACTGAGTGCTACCAGGTTGTCGAGGACAATACAAGAAACATGAGGAACATATTAATACATAAATAGTTTAAAATATTAATTTAAAAAATATTAAATACTAAATAATAAATACCTTAATAGAATGCCATTTAGATTTTTGTGAAGGCCGTATACTTTGAATCCCAGTCGTTGATATGAACATGGAGAGGTCCCTTTTCATAAATTTAAAATATTAAATAAATATTAAATACTAATATTAATATGGAGATTAAAAAGTTCTAATAGAGCTAACGAAAAAAATACAAATGTTAGACACTTATATATTAATCTTGTTCTTAATATGATCTTTCACATATCCCCACAACGAACATAACCAATATACAGTATAGTTGAAGGGATCAACAATGCACAAAATCCAATGTGATCTATAAAATAAATTCATATAAAAAATAATTAAATAAAATAATAACTGAATTTTATTATAGATTTGTGTGCCAGGATCACCAAGAGGCTGATGCAAACCGTTGAATTCAACAACCACTTTATTTTTCAAATGTCTCATGGTGGGCATACGATTCATACGAGTGACACTTCGAGTCTTTCTTTCAGGACTACTGCCAGATGAATCCAAATGCCTGCTAAGAAATAAAAACAAAAATATTAGTAATGTAAAAAATTAATAAACATAAATAAATATATGCATATGCAAATAATGTAAGAGGTATTTAATGATCATAAATAAGAATAGACAATAATTGAGAATAAATACAAGAGAATTATTATGCAAGTTATTCAAACAATTTAAGTTCAATTAAATTTACCTTTAATTTTTTTTGCTTGCTGTTTTGTCAACAAAGATACCTTCAAAGTGATCTTTTTTAATGTAGAGCTCATCTTCCACCACATCATGATCAAAATCTGTATTATCATCATTATCTCTTATTGTTAATCCCAAAGAGAAAGAAGGAACATCGTCAATGTTATCTCCTGTATCCTTCTCAATATTACCTTCAGGAGTATATTTCACTTCACTGATAGCACAATAGATCATTTTTTATCAAAGATCTGTGATGTAAAAAATATGTCTTGCTTGAGATGTCAAAATGAATGTGTCCTATTTGTGACCCTCTCTATTAAGATCAACTTGAGTGAATCCTAACTCATCGATTTTAATGCCATTGTTATTCTCCATCCACTTACACTGAAATATAGTATGATGAACATGACGTAATTTAACTCCCATATGTTCTTTATCACCCCATAATATGACATATTCGCATATACTTGTTTTTATCTTTGGTACTGGAAATATGCATTTGCTTTAGCCACTAATGTCACTCCACTGTTCTATACACTTATTATCATGTTCTTTTGTGTAAAAATAATAACTGTTTGTATAATACTCACGGTAAGAGAAGACATTTGTACGAGACCCATAAGTTAACAATCTCAAATTACTAGATATACTATTTGGTCTACTTGTCAATTGAGCTTCAATTTGATTTCAGAACCAATTAATGAACAACTTATTATGTTCATTTACAACCCACTTCTCCCTTTTTGTTAGATTGAGGCGCCTTATAATGTCTACATACTCATTTATATAAGGTTGTACTTCATCAGTATTATATAAGATATATCTATGTGCTTGACACAATAGTCACGACTGACAGTAACAAATTTAAGTCCAATATTATCAGTGTCATCTGTTCTATTAGTACACACCCTCTTAGAAAGTCCAATAGCTTCAATATTTGATAAATATTCATTGTAAAATTCAACTGCCTCTTCATATATATTATATATAATATATATATATATATATATATATATATATATAACATTCAACAATACAATTTTCAGGCCGATTTCGGTTCCTTACATATCTTTTTAATATTTTCATGTTTCGCTCAAATGAATACATCCACCTCAAAAGGACCGGACTGCATAATTTAATCTCTCCAATTAAGTGAACAGTTAGATGCATCATGATATCAAAAAATGAAGGTGAAAAATGCATTTCAAACTAGCATAAGTAACCAAAATATCTTTCTTCAACTCTTCTAGTTTTTTCTCGATAAAGTACCTTACTACATATTGCATTGAATAAATAGTATAGTGAGACAATGACACAACGGACATGTCTTGGCAATATAAAATGTATAGCTACCGGTAATAATTGTTGCATCAATGCAAGACAATTATGAGATTTCAATCCAACTAGTTTTAGATCTTTCACTGACACGAGACTTCGAATATTAGATGAGTAACACTCGGCACCTTAATTCCAGCAAGATACTGACATAATTCTATCTTCTCCTTTATAGACAAAGTATAACATGCTGATAGTAAATAAGTATTTTGTTCCTCTTCTCTTGTGCCAACTGCTTACGTAATCTCATTTCAACCAAATCTATTCTAGGTTTGACATTATCTTTTATTTTACTGGGTATATTAAGTAATGTGTCAATAATACTATCACACATATTTTTCTCAACATGTATAACATCAAGACAGTGTCTTTCAAACAAACTTTTCCAATAAGGGAGATGAAAAAACACTGACCACTTCTTTCACACATTCTTATCAACTGTATTTTTCTTTCCCTTTTTATAACTTGCAATAAGATGTTTTACCCGATTGTATACCTGTTCATCATTTAACATCTTTGGAGCTTTCCCTTCTTCTGTAGTCTCATTAAATGCCTTTCGTAGCCTCCGGTAATAGTGCAAAGTAGGCAAAAATCTTTGAGTACCGAGATAAACTGTTTTTCTTTTATCTTTAATTGGAGAAAAGTTATGTCTTCTTCACATATAAGGCAAGCCTTATGTCCTTTCACACTGTACCCTGACAAGTTACCGTATGCTGAAAAATCATTGATTGTCCAAAATAATATAGCTCTAAGTATGGAAACTCCTTGACGATATGCATAAAATACTTTTACCCCTTCTTTCTATATTAACTTTTGGTCTTCAATGAGAGGTGCTAAATAAAACATGTATATCATTTTCCAGCTATCTAGGACCCGATATCAGCAATGACAATATTATAAACTTGCGCTTCATGCACAACCAGGGAGGAAGATTACAATTAGTCAAAATAATGGGCCATGTACTGTGCGTGCTGCTCATGATATCGTATGGGTTCATTCTATCAGTCGAAGGACCTAACCGAAGCTTTCTTGCATCACACTCAAATTCAGGAAACTTCAAATCAATCATTTTCCATTGAGGAAAATCAGCCGGATGTCGAAGCATATTATCAATAATCCTCCCATCTGAATGCCACGTTAAACTCTTCGCTTGTTCTGCATTTCTATACATGCGTTCAAATTTGGGTATTATCGAAAAATACTATAACACTTTAGCAGGAGATTCTTAATTATTTTGTACCGTGACCTTCCACACACACCGGCCAATAAAACTTTGATCGCTCCACCCATTTTCTGCTTTCAAATTTTAACTTAGTGAATTTAGAACAACCAACATATAAAGATGTTTCTACATCATTCTTCAAGCTAGCAAATATTTTGGCACCGTCCATAAAATTTTCTTCTATATCATGCACCAAGTCTTCTAATTTTATCCCTCATTACTGTCAACTTCTTCTCTTCCATTACATTTTCTTTTATTTAAATTAAAAGGTATATCTTCTCTCGCATTCTCATCATACCATATCATCTTGTATAATTTTGATCAATCTCATTGATGAATAAGTGATCTCTTAACACTTCAATCGTAACTTTATCAAACAAGCACATTTTATACACAGACACTTAATACGATTAGGATTGTCGGCATGCTCAACCGCAAACTTGATAAACTCCTCTATACTATTCAAATATTTCGAGATTAACCTATTAGCAATCATCCATTTTCGATCCATCTTTATCTAGTATGAACATAAAAAAATAGTAAAATAAATTAGTAACAATATACATAACATGCAATTAAAATGTAACATACTTAATTTGTATGCCTATTACAATTAGCAATATTCCGGACTTAACATATTAGTAATATTTTGAGCTTTTAAAACGTCGGTTAAATAGCCTACATAAAAACACGTGTAGCCAACTTACGTTTGAAATTTGGGACCACTCATCTTAATTCGTGGGCCTCACTGCAATATAAAAAGTTGAGTTTTTAAGTCGGTTATAAACAACCGATGCGAAAACACTAAGCCACAATTTAGGCAATTAAGCAATAACGTATTTAGTAAACAAACAACTTAGAACTATAAATAATTCATCCTAATATTAAGCACAATATAGTTATTTGAAGGAATTTTAAAAAAATATGTAGTGATTACTACAATCGGGTAGATCCGAGCGACGGTGGCCCTTTCGTTGCCGGAGAGATGAAGGTGGAGAACACGATAGCGAGGGAGGGGAGGAGGGAGAAGAACATATTTTCAAAACAACACTTCATCTTTTTAAGACCAATCGCAACAAAACGATGAACCTATCAACTATGAAAAGATGCTGGAAGCCATGACTCAGGCTCAAAACGCTCGTAATCATGACATAGATATGATGATCCAAACTCTACGTTCTCACCGTTTGGCCCGTTCTGATGTCGTTAACCATTCTGTTAGAGCTGAAGAGTCATGTTGTTTTGAAAAATAAGGTTCCATTTCAGCACAATCATTTGAACTTGCCCAAACTCCAAATTTGAAAATGATATTGACGACGACGAGGAAGGGGAGAGGGAGGAGAACCTGGCGGCTAGGGAGGTGAGGAGAGAGCAGAACACAACAATGAGGGAGGGAAGGAGGGAGGAGAACACGCCCGCGATGGAGGGGAGGAGGGAGGAGAACTCGTTCCCGCAAGAATAGCAGGCGAGGGGAAGATCTGGACGGCAGAGGGCGCGACAAGGGGATTTCTAGGTGGTGATGTGTGCCGAAGGGGGAGATCTGGGCGGCGCATGGGGGAGAACAATAGATCAACCAGGGCTGAATGTGTGGCGTGGGTGGGGATAGGTCGGGGTAATGAGCAATGGACGCAATAGGTTGGTTTGTGGGGCTCAGTTTTCTTAGCACTTTAGCGTCGGCTCTTATTGGAACTGACGCTAAGAAGACTTTTCGCGTCGGTTCTTTTTCAAAACCGACTCAAAATGTCTTGTTGTGGGCCCCGTAGATTTGTCTGTGTGCCCACTTTTTAAGTTGGTTCTTTTACAGAACTGACACAAAATCTTAAGTGGGCCCCCACTAAGGCGACGATTCTCAACAAAATTGTTGGTTGTGGACCCCACAATGAAAAGGTTGCACCGACTTTTAGCGTAGGTTCTTTAAAGAACCGACGCAAAATCCTAGTCAACAAAAAATGTTAACTACGATGAAAGATTGTGGGCCCCACATTAAACTTTTAGCGTCAGTTTCTTTTGTAATCGATGCAAAAATGCCTACTAGATTCCAACTAATTATGTGTTTGCTATAGAACAATATAAGCGTTGTTAGTTTAGTTAAACGATGTTGTAAGTGTCGTCGCTTTTTCCTAAATTTGTAGTAATGGGATATAAAAATTATGGTGTGAAGAAAAAGTCTGTCATCACCGCTGACGAGCCCAGGGTAGAGGTGTGTCAGATGACAGAGAGAGGAGGCATAACTTGCATACGAGAGATGTAACACTACCTTAATTAAACATCACTTTTCCTAAATATTCATATCTTAAAGGGTAATGGGAATGGTATGCATGTGATTGGTATTCAATTCTGCATATTTTACATTATTCCATGCATATTGTCAATAAAAATATGATTTTTGATCATCTTCTCTCTATTTTTACAGGTCCACATCTGAAAGGAGAGAAAGCCCAAAAATCTCTTTAATTAGCAATAATTAAAGAGATTAATTCATAAGCCCAAAAGAGATTAATTCAAAGCCCAAATTTGAGCCCAGGATCTAGAGAATTCTACGCAACAACTCAAGATTCTAGAAGGCCACGTGGATAACAACTTCGCAACGAACCTGTACCAGAAAATCTGGGCTCAACGGCCCAGATATTGCCGCCAAATCCAGGGATTTCCCGCCAATTTGCGGCAGTTGTAAGGTTGTTGGAGCTCCGGATTTTGCTCCAACAACCTGGCTCTCGATGCTTCTCTCTGAGCCTATAAATACTGCACCTGGACCTGCGAGAAAAGACTGAACGTGAAGAGGAGAAATTAGAGAGTAGATGCTTGTAATTTTTTGTAGGATTTTTCTCTAGGTTTTTAGTTCTTTAGATCTCCTTCTTCCTCCCTAGAAATTCTACAAAAGAGAGTTGTAAGAGAGAGAGCTTGTGTACACCAAGGAGTGACAACTTGTGAAGCAAGGATTGATCCATTCTCTTCTTCTCTACTTGAGCATTTTCTAGTAACTCTTGCTTTCTTTACTTCTAGTTTTACTTTACTTGCAATTTTATTCATGCTTTGTTTTGCTTTTCTAATGGCTAGTAGCTAATTCTTTCTTCTCATGGCTAGCTAACAACTTACCTTGCTATTTACTAACTCATGGTGATTGCTATCTTTAATCTTGCAAAGTGTATGATCTTCTCTTCTCCGATGGGTTACTTTCATGCTTGGCAAGTATCTTGTTGTAATTCTCCATATGATTCATGTGTGCCTCATTTAGAGCCTTGTCTAGAACAAGTGCCTTGATGGAACATGGAGATGGATCACCAATACGCTATTTGTTGTACAACTTCTTTACTTCCATTAATGAATGTTGTATCTTCTTCCTTAGCATCCCTTGAGTGTAGCTCTTTTGATTCCATTATTGAAAGTCTAATTTGTAGGCCAATGACATCTATGAGGCTACAAGACAAGTCCAAGAATGATCACCCGTCTTCCAAGTGGGAAAGTAATTAGACCAACACGCAAGACAAATCTTTGCCGATGAATCAACATGAGGCATGCATTCACCATCACGGAGTTTAGTAAGTTTTTAGCAAGGAAGTAAGGTTAGCTAGCCATGGTTTTCTTCACCTTCAAAGTCTTCTAAAGTTTTCTTTTCTTTTAGTGTTAATAACAAATCCAATCTTGATTTTGATTTCTTTTCATTTTCCATCATGAACAAAGCCACCCATTCTTTTATTTCTTTTTCCAACGATTATTTATTCTTTTAAAGCAAAGAAGAATCTTCGTTTTATATCTTCACTACCAACCGTAACGCTTCCATCGCAAGCTCTCCCTGAGAATCGACTCGGTATAGCCCATGCTATAACAGAGATAGGAAAGGGTATATTGATTACATTTCGAATACATTTGTGGAGTGATCAAAGCACTTGAGGTTGTTTCTAAACCTTATCTCTTTTACATAATATCTGTGCAAATTATACTCCACAATACAACGCCTTTCCCGTCTAAACAAATTTTGGCTAGATACCCTATTTATTTCATGCCTATTAAATGAGTATGTATAAACATGAATACATAAGTATGAATACACCCATGTATGTAGAGATAGAAATACCCCACATGTGTTTGACTTACCACCATCTCTCTCACCATACTTGTACCTCATGGAGAGGGGGGGAAGGCATGGAGCTTGTCATAGGGCATGGTGTAGGGTAGAGTGAGGGGTTGTATAGGGGACACTTGGCACATTCTTGTGGGTAGTAAGAGGCTATAAATAGGGGAGGGTGAAGAAGACTACCTCATTTGATCAAAATCTCTCTCTCTCTTCATCCCAGTCCCCAAACCTCTCTCCCTCTCTTCCCTTTTCTGCAGCAGCAAAAGGCAGCAGCAGCAGCAGTTAAAGGCAGCAGCAGCAGCAGTTAAAGGCAGCAGCAGCAAAACAGCCCCAAAACAGCCCAAAATCTGCAGCAAAAACCAGCAAAAACAGCCACACTCTCTTCACAAAAACCCTACTTTTCCTTCTCGGTTCCCCACTTGATTTTCTTCAGTCCATACACAAGAAAGTTCCGTATTCCTCCAAGGAACCATTAGAACGAGTCAAGGGAGTGTCATTGGTGGAACGGTAAGAAAACACTCCTAGGACTATACCCTCTCGTATCATTTTCATTAATCATTAACTAATATTGGCGTTATGACTTGTAGACTCCGTTGTAGCGGGATATCAACTTGAGGAAGAGCATACCACTTCAAAGGGTGAGTAGAACATGTTGATCCTAATAACATGATAAGTAGAATAAAGTAGGAAATGAAATAAAATGTAAGAGATAAACAAGTACTTGACACTATGTATATTTTGAGATCATGCATATTTTGTGATATCAAGAAAGGCTAGCTACCTCATAAAGACTCATGTGGTTACAATTCCACAAGTACTTACTAATTTTGTTCATGAATCCATGATATTGTTATATGTTGAAATAAAGACTATAAAGCTCGCATGTTGTTGCTACCTTATATGTCTTTGCATATTGATATTATATGATGGTATGATGTGTTGGAGGAAGGGACCGGGTTGAACCGGAGGTGTAGAAGGGGAGATTATACGATAATGTGTTGGAGGAAGGGACCGGGTTGAACCGGAGGTGTAGAAGGGGAGATTATACGATAATGTGTTGGAGGAAGGGACCGGGTTGAACCGGAGGTGTAGAAGGGGAGATTATATTGTGTGTTTAATAAGTATATGGATATTACTGAGATAGAAATCCTATGATATACTCATACATAAAATCCTAAGTGTCTAATCTGAAATAACTTTTTAACAGGCAATTTTTATGTAGGTTAGTCGACTAAGTCCCTGGGATAAGTCGACTATAGGTGTGATATTTTAGGCAGACAAACTGCTAGATAACAGGGTTAGTCGACTACAGACAGACTGTAGTCGACTAATCCCAGATACAGAGAGCAAACAGAGAGTAACACAACTTTTCAACCCTCAACTAGTCGACTGTAGGGAACCTTCAAGTCGACTAGTACTTGAGTAAGTCGACTACACCAGGAAGGGTAGTCGACTACATAAGTCCCTGGCAGCCACAGAGAAGCAGATACGTGTGGAGTGAAGTTAGTCGACTATAGCTTTAGAATTAGTCGACTTACAGATAGTCTTAGTCGACTATAGGGTGGCCTAGTCGACTAGGAAAGCCTTGTTACTGTGTTCTGATTGGGTTCTTGGCTAATAATAAAATCTTATAAAAATAGTATAATGACACACTTGTCAACCGGATAATTTAGCCATGTAGACCTACTTGATAGGCATACTTAAATATTGTTTTACTCACTGAGCCATCAAGCTCACTCTATTCTAATTCCACCTTCAGGTTTGGACAGGGCAAAGGACCCGCTTAAGGGCAACTGTGCGAGACAAGCGCCACCGGAGCCATTGTATTAAAAGTTACTTTTGCATATTGTTATGTATATGATTTTGTATAACATGCGCACTTTTAGTTGGATGTTGCCTTTGACTTGTAATTCTTAAGGACCTGGTGTTGGACTCTAACTGTGTATGTATATATATTCTGATATGATAATTGTAGACTGTGTTTCTTATGGATTATCGAACCATATGTGTCGACATGATAAGTCCCGATTAGATCATACATGTTATCTTAGTAGAAATTCTGATGTATAGTGTAGAGTTTTATGATGATTATATTGGAAGTATTATACCTTGATGGGTCCCACGCTTGGATAATAAGGGATAATTGTGATTAAATGGAAAATTTTAAACTGGGACCGTTACAGTTGGTATCAGAGCAAAGGTTTATGAGTAGAAGGAGTAAGAGATGATGAAGTTGTTAGGTTTATAGGTGCAGACATGTGATCATAGTTAGGTAGTTAGTCTTATGTGACAAGGAAATGCATTAAATTATCTATTGAATCTAAGTTATTCTAAAAACACGAGACTTATGAGTAGACTGAGGATAAGTATAGTTGCTAGCGTGCCTATATATACTGCTTCTTGATGATAGCCGTATGATTGAGACTATTTCATGGGCTTGAGATTGATACGACCTTTTTGTTTACATGTAGATGGGAGACTCCGATGTATACTGGCCAGTCTCTAGCTCCGATAGCTCGAGTGAGAGCTGGGTGGCGGATTCCATGGATTGGGGGTACGAGTCGGACGAAACTGATCCAGCGGAAACGATTGTACCCCTAAACTGGGTAGATTATGAGGAGGTTGAGTCGCAGGCATCTAATGAGCCTGAACCAACCAATGTTGACACAGAAAGCTTTGTGGGAGATTCACTTGAGATAGCAGTGACGGAGCACTCTAGCACGATAAAAGAAGAAACCCGAAGAGGATTTACATATGGAGGCGTCTTTTGGGACGAAACGTGGGAAGATGATATGGACCTTTATGATGATCTAGACGACTGGTGCTGCGCCGGGGACGAATCACCGGAAGAAGACCCCGAGGAAGATATGGATGATAGCAGCAGCACTAGCGGAGATTCTAGTGGGGATACTCTACCCTATGAGGGTGAACCTTTGAGCCGACACTTTTTGTTGTATATATATGTATAGGCCTAGTATGTTAGGAGATGGATATCCTTAGGGTTGTTGTATGTACCCTGGCATATATCAAATGAATGCACATGGGTTAGTCCGGATATCCAAGAAGGTAGGCATGTCAGTATAACACCTTTTGTATCCATGATGAATGTACCTATATATATATAACAAGTTGCTTGTTTGCAAAAGTGATGTTATTAACATGATTGCATGAGACTAAAGTTTTATCCCAATTCATTCTAATTATGTAGTATGTGATTAGACGCCCTTATTTTTATAGGAAGAACGCATGGATCTTAACCAGCTACCACCTAATGAATCCCTGTCGCTCGATACGACACACTACAGTGAGATGGGGAGCGCGCACCCCGTGAACACTAATGAAGACTCTGAAGTTCGAATAGGAGGGAATGAGGAAACTCCAGGGGTGATGCCGGAGTGGCTCGCACAATTAATGATTAGAGCGAGTAATAACAACTCCCACCGAGCACTGGAGCAGTTTCAGAAGATGAAACCGCCCGTATTTGAAGGGGAGGCGGACCCCTTACAAGCCGAAGCATGGCTTCTCCAAATAGAGAAGATTCTGGACGTTATGAACTGCACTGATGATCAAAGGGTATCCTTCTCTTCTTTTATGTTCCAAAAGGAAGCGGAACATTGGTGGAGGGCAGTGAAGTATAGTATGAAGAATGCAAGGGAATCAACCACTTGGGAATTCTTGGTGAACAAATTCACTGAGAAATACATTCCGGAGACGGCCAGAGATAAGATGGCGACAGAATTTTTGGAACTACGTCAAGGTTCTATGAATGTGTCCCAGTATGATCAGAAATTCACTCAGCTATCCAGGTATGCTGATGCCTTGGTAAGAAGTGAAGCAGAAAGGACGAAGAGGTTCGTAAAGGGCCTAAGATCAGAGATTCGTGGCCGACTGATTCCATTACAACTGAGGAATTATCTCCAGGCAGTAGAAAGAGCTTTGGAAGTAGAAATGGACATACAAGAAGGTCAGGGAGACTGGGTGGGAGAAATTCCCAATTTTAAGCGCCCCCGTTATCAAGGACCTCCAATGACGACGGCATCAGGATCCACCAGTGGCAAGGGGTCTGGGTTTAACACCACTTTTCATAGAGGAGGAGGGGCCAGAGGCGGGAGAACATGGCTGAGAAACAGAGACACTCCCTCGAAGACACAAGCTACCTCTGCGTCCCATCCCAGAATCTCGGAGGCTCCCTGGTGTCAAAGGTGCAGAGTAAACCATTTTAGAAACTGCCTCCTAGACAGGTCTTATTTTAATTGTGGAGAGGTAGGACATCTAAGGAAAAATTGTCCGACAAGGCGCGGAAGTCAAGGGCCGAGTAGAGGAAGTGGAAGGCCAACCATGAGGACGAATCCCCTCAGAGGACAAGCCAGTAACTTCATGCCGCCCAGTAATGCCCCACGTCCTGCGGCAACTCAGTCATCGGTTCAGCAACCACGGGTGCAAGGAAGAACCTTCGCATTAACCCACCAGGAGGCAATGGCATCAAATGCGGTGGTGGAAGGTATGATCTCCATATCAGGACATATTGCCCATGCATTGTTTGACCCTGGAGCTACTCATTCATTCGTATCTAGTGCTTTTGCTTATAAACTAAATCAAGTATCGAAACCCCTAGGATTTCAGTTGGTTGTGTCCACACCTATAGGGGAAAATTTGATAGCTAGCACTAGATATGCGAATTGTGAAGTGATAATTGGAGAAATGAAAACATCTATTGATTTGATTAAGCTAGGCGAAATGGAGTTCGATGCCATACTAGGAATGGACTGGTTGTCTGCCTGTAGTGCTCAAGTGGATTGTAATAAGAAGAGGATTATCTTTAAAATGGAAGGAACTCCGGAGTTTATTTTTGAAGGAGAAAAAGTTAGTTATAATATACCTCACATATCAGCCATCAAAGCCACCAAGTTAATGAAGCAAGGGTGCCAAGGATTTCTGGCTTCAGTGTTGGATACCACCAGGACTGATGTAAAAATTGAGACTATTCCAATTGTGAATGAGTTCCCTGATGTGTTCCCGGAAGACTTACCAGGCCTGCCCCCAGACCGAGAAGTAGAATTTACAATAGATGTAATACCCGTACTACTGCCCCAATTTCTAAGGCACCATATCGTATGGCCCCTGCAGAAATGAAAGAACTTAAAACTCAATTGCAGGACCTATTAGACAAAGGTTTCATTCGGCCAAGTATATCTCCCTGGGGAGCACCAGTACTATTTGTAAAAAAGAAGGATGGGAGTATGAGACTATGTGTTGACTACCGAGAATTGAATAAGGCAACTATCAAGAATAGGTACCCTCTTCCTCGAATCGATGATTTATTTGATCAATTACAAGGGTCTTGTGTATTTTCTAAGATAGACCTTAGATCGGGGTATCATCAGTTGAAGGTCAAACCTGAAGATGTGTCCAAATCGGCCTCCGGACAAGATATGGACACTTTGAATTTCTAGTCATGCCTTTTGGACTCACTAATGCCCCGGCAGCATTTATGGACTTAATGAATCGGATATTCCAACCATATCTAGACCAGTTTGTAATAGTATTCATTGATGATATTTTGGTCTATTTAAAGAATACAGAGGACCACGAGAGACATCTTAAATTGTCCTTCAAATTTTGAGAGAAAAGCAACTCTATGCAAAATTAAAGAAATGTGAATTTTGACTAGAGCAAGTAGGATTTCTTGGCCATATCATATCCAAGGAAGGAATATCAGTAGACCCGGTAAAAATCGAAGCAATCCGAGACTGGCCTAGACCCACTAATGTTACTGAAGTTCGAAGTTTCTTTGGATTAGCTGGATACTACAGAAGATTTGTGGAAGGATTTTCTCTAATTGTGGCACCAATGACCCAACTAACTAGAAAGAATAAGAAGTTTGCATGGGGAGAAGAACAAGATAGGAGCTTTCTGGAGGTTAAAACTAAGCTGACATCTGCTCCTGTCTTATTGTACCTTCGGGGACTGAAGGATTTGTAATTTTTAGTGATGCATCAAAACTGGGATTGGGATGTGTGTTAATGCAATATGGAAAAGTTATTGCCTATGCATTCCGACAACTGAAGACCCATGAAAGAAATTATCCCACTCATGACTTAGAACTAGCCGCTGTGATCTTTGCTTTAAAGATCTGGCGACATTACTTGTATGGAGTGTCTTGTGAAGTTTTTACTGATCATAAGAGTTTAAAATACATCTTCACACAAAAAGAACTGAACATGAGGCAGAGGAGGTGGTTAGAACTAATGAAGGATTATGATATTACTATTCAATACTACCCTGGGAAGGCCAATGTGGTGGCTGATGCTTTGAGCCGGAAATCAGGAGGGACCCTGGCCGCCTTGATGACTCGTCAAGCAAGAATATTAAGGGATCTAGAAGAAATGCAAATAGAAGTGCGAGTCATTGATCCTTCTAATTCTGAGTATCAACTGAATCAAGTAAGTATTCAATTTAATCTATACGACAAGATTAAAGAGGCCCAACAAGGAGATACTCAAATAAAGAAGATTATGAAGAAAGTACAAGAAGGAGAACTCAAGGAGTTTCAAATAGAAGGTGATGTACTGCGGCTTGGACGCAGATTATGTGTGCCAGATGTAGCAGAGATCAAAGAAGAAATAATGAAGGAGGCTCATAGTACACCTTATACAGCTCATCCCGGAAGCACAAAGATGTATCAAGATCTACGTCATAACTTTTGGTGGGATGGAATGAAGGTAGACATTTCTAATTTTGTCCACAAATGTTTAGTCTGTCAACAAGTAAAGGCGGAACATAAGAAGCCCCCAGGTTTGTTGGTGCCTTTATCTATTCCTGAATGGAAGTGGAGTCAAATTGCTATGGATTTCGTCACTGGACTTCCTCGGACGTCCCAGGACTGGATACAGTCTGGGTAGTGGTAGACAGACTCACTAAATCTGCCCATTTTCTGCCTATCCGGATCAATTATTCAATGGAAAGACTGGCTCAGGTATATGTCCGAGAGATAATTAGATTACATGGAGTACCTGAATCCATTGTATCAGATCGGGACCCTAGATTTCAATCCAGATTTTGGAAAAGCTTGTCCAAAGCTATGGGCACTAAATTGCAACTCAGTACAGCAGCCCACCCCCAAACAGACGGACAGTCAGAAAGGACCATTCAAATATTGGAAGATATGTTGAGAACTTGTGTACTAGATTTTGGGAGAAGTTGGGACAACTATTTACCCTTAGTGGAGTTTGCTTATAATAATAGTTATCAGTTCACTATTGGTATGCCTCCATTTGAAGCATTGTATGGGAGAAGGTATAGATCACCAATCTGTTGGGAGGAAGTTGGAACACTACCTTAATTAAACATCACTTTTCCTAAATATTCATATCTTAAAGGGTAATGGGAAATGGTATGCATGCTAGATACCCTATTTATTTCATGCCTATTAAATGAGTATGTATAAACATGAATACATAAGTATGAATACACCCATGTATGTAGAGATAGAAATACCCCACATGTGTTTGACTTACCACCATCTCTCTCACCATACTTGTGCCTCATGGAGAGGGGGGGGAAGGCATGGAGCTAGTCATAGGGCATGGTGTAGGGTAGAGTGAGGGGTTGTATAGGGGACACTTGGCACATTCTTGTGGGTAGTAAGAGGCTATAAATAGGGGAGGGGTGAAGAAGACTACCTCATTTGATCAAAATCTCTCTCTCTCTCTCTTCATCCCAAGTCCCAAACCTCTCTCCCTCTCTTCCCTTTTCTGCAGCAGCAAAAAGGCAGCAGCAGCAGCAGTTAAAGGCGGCAGCAGCAGCAGTTAAAGGCAGCAGCAGCAAAGCAACCCCAAAACAGCCCAAAATCTGCAGCCAAAAACCAGCAAAAACAGCCACACTCTCTTCACAAAAACCCTACTTTTCCTTCTCGGTTCCCCACTTGATTTTCTTCAGTCCATACACAAGAAAAGTTCCGTATTCCTCCAAGGAACCATTAGAACGAGTCAAGGGGAGTGTCATTGGTCGAACGGTAAGAAACACTCCTAGGACTATACCCTCTCATATCATTTTCATTAATCATTAACTAATATTGGCGTTATGACTTGTAGACTCCGTTGTAGTGGGATATCAACTTGAGGAAGAGCATACCACTTCAAAGGGTGAGTAGAACATGTTGAGCCTAATAACATGATAAGTAGAATAAAGTAGGAAATGAAATAAAATATAAGAGATAAACAAGTACTTGACACTATGTATATTTTGAGATCATGCATATTTTGTGATATCAAGAAAGGCTAGCTACCTCATAAAGACTCATGTGGTTACAATTCCACAAGTACTTACTAATTTTGTTCATGAATCCATGATATTGTTATATGTTGAAATAAAGACTATAAAGCTCGCATGTTGTTGCTACCTTATATGTCTTTGCATATTGATATTATATGATGGTATGATGTGTTGGAGGAAGGGACCGGGTTGAACCGGAGGTGTAGAAGGGAGATTATACGATAATGTGTTGGAGGAAGGGACCGGGTTGAACCGGAGGTGTAGAAGGGGAGATTATACGATAATGTGTTGGAGGAAGGGACCGGTTGAACCGGAGGTGTAATACCCCGTTTCCGGAATACGTACTTAGTTGCGTATTCAGCTTTTCGATCGTATTTTCGATTTACTTCCCGTATTTGACCGATTTTAATTTCAAATATCATTTTCTAAAATATTAGATTTTATGAGAATTTCTGGAATTTTCTAGAATTTAAATGAATTTCTTCAAACCGTGTCGACCAGTGCCGCTGATCGATTCCCGAATTTTTATCTTACAAACTGTTTAGAAATTCTAGAAGATTCTTTAGACATTTCTGCTTAGAATAATATTCCTTACTTAAATACTTTTTCTGAAGATTTTACGAATTTATGGATATCCCACCGGAGTCGGCAGAAGACTGATTCCAGTATTTTTTATTTCACAAACAGTTAGGAATTTCTAGAAAGTCCTTTAGGCATTATTTCTTAGAATCATACTTCTCATCTAAATCCTTTTTCTGAGAGTTTAAGGATTTATGAAAAATTCTTTCGGAGTCGGTAGGTAACTGATTCCGGGATTTTTAACTTAAAAACTATAAAGTATTTCTTCAAATGGATTTCACTATAGGTCTTCATATATTATTATATATTTTTGGTGAAATTTACGAGTCGTTTCGAGATACTTGAATTTCGGACGATTTCGGTATTTTCCGAAATGTTTTCCGTATCTTAGACTTAAACCCAGGAACCTGCGTTTCCGATATTTTCATTTTTGGAGATCAAGAAAATATCTTCTCTTTTATAATTCCTTTTCTTTTTTCCTTTTTCCTTTTTCTTTCCTTCTTTCCTTCCACCAAATTCCCAAAATATCTTCTCCTCCAAAATATCCAAAATTCCAACAAACTCCACACCCTTCCTCATTAATGCCCTCTTTCTCTCTCTCTCTCTCTCCATGGCCGGCCACCATTGGCCAAGGGAGACACCTCACCCCTTTTTACACAAAAAACCCCTCTCAATTTCTTTATTTGCATTCCCTTTACAAAATCAAATCCTATATAAGTTTTTCCTTTACAATTCTTTTTCTTTTCTTCACTTCACCAAGAAATAGCCTTCAACCTTTCTCCTCCATCTCAAACCCTAATTCCAAGAACACCTCAAGGCCTTCATCTTCTTCTCAAGCTACCACAACCCCTGGATTTGGATCGCATCTCACGTCGTCGGAAACATCGCCAAGGACCTAGTTGGTGATATCATCGACAAACGATCCGTTCGAACTCGTATAAGCTTCACATAACCGTTCGAAGTGAGTATATCTACTCACCAAGACTAGACAACTTCCTTGTTTACTTGTGTTGATCATTCATGTTCACTTGTGCCATAAAATCGTATTTTTAGCCCATCAAACAACCATCAGAAAATCTGTTCTGTTACTGTTTTTCCCACGATTAGTCGACTTAACCTAGGGACCAGTCGACTAACCCACCTTAGCTGAACTTAACCCTTTTCTGATTTCACAGTTTTAGTCGACTAAGTCATATTACCAGTCGACTAGACCACCCTAGTCGACTACATTTTTAACCTAGTCGACTAATCTTTCCCTGGACCAGAAAAACACCAACTCTCGGTTCCAGTCGACTCATCCAAAATAATAGTCGACTTAGGACCCCTAGTCGACTACCCATTTCCCCATAGTCGACTCCTGTATCCCTGATATAAATCCCAACTTTCTGTATCACAATTTTAGTCGACTTAGCCCCTCTATTAGTCGACTTAGGTATCTGTTAGTCGACTACACATCTCACCCCTAGTCGACTAACTTTTCCTGAAACAGAAACCCAACTCTCTGTTCCCAGTTTTAGTCGACTCATCTAGGCTATTAGTCGACTTAAGACCCCTATTAGTCGACTAACCCTTCCACCTAGTCGACTAATTCTGACTGTTTGACTTAGTTAATTCTGTTCTGAACTTGGATCTTATTGATGATACATGTGTGACATATTATCTCTGTTCATGCTTCATAACTGGTATTACATGACATGTTACTTGATGGATCTCACCACTTGTTACTCCATGATTTATTATTATATTCTCGCTCCATAATTTGTTAAATTGTGAATATCACCCCCTTATCATGTTATCTTTTAAACCAAGCATGATATACTTGACTTTTGTATAAAATGGACCAACTTACACATGGGTCGGGGGAAATATGCGGATATCGATATGTGTTCGTGTTTACAGTGGCATTAGGTATATTGTACAATCATATTCCGGTCTAACCTGAGGCCTCCAGGGACCGAGGGGAGTGCTTGCTCCCTCTTCCTGAATACTGTCATGACAAAGGGCATACATAAGTCCCTCCTGATAGGCCTTGCGGCTGGTTCCGTCATCAAGCAACGGAACACCCTTGACCGTGGTCCCGGGCATGCACGGGACCCACTGTAAACATAGTTCGTCGATACAACCGCTGTTTCCAATAACAACCTTGCTTTACTAGGATATGGATCTATGTGCTCTGGGACGCTGGGTCACATAGCTAGATATCACAGTAAGACAAGTAATAATAATAAGACGTTAACTGTAGATTCATTGTATTAGGATTTTATCTCCTCATGCTTTTCATACTCGTTAGTTGATATTCCTTATAACTATTTCATCTTTCCTTATTCATGTCCCTTAGCCACTTGGCTATAGTTTGTTTATTGTTATATGTCTTGATTCCTTGGATTTGCATATTCAGATTCTGAGGCTTGGAACGAAGTGGAGCCATCCACAGAGGACCAGGCTTATTTCAGTGAGCAGGCTGACCAACTCTAGTTCCCTCGTGCCAGACTCTTCCTTTTGGCTCACGAATCTTCATCCATTACGTGAGCATCTTGTGTACATGTTTGTATATTGTCTTTTTGGACTTGGATATGATAAATAACACTTGTAAAGTGTATTACTTTATCATAGTTTGTATAACTTTGTACTTGTATCTTGTAAGTTGGCATATGAATACACCACGCTTTGTGTTGTACTCTGATTCCTTATTGTATTTTATGCTTAGCGTATATACGTGGGGGGTTCTTCTGACCTACATATATACGTCGCAGTGACGTCCCCGTATCTGTGGAATCGGGGCGTTACAGGAGGTGTAGAAGGGGAGATTATATTGTGTGTTTAATAAGTATATGGATATTGCTGAGATAGAAATCCTATGATATACTCATACATAAAATCCTAAGTGTCTAATCTGAAATAACTTTTTAACAGGCAATTTTTATGTAGGTTAGTCGACTAAGTCCCTGGGATAAGTCGACTATAGGTGTGATATTTTAGGCAGACAAACTGCTAGATAACAGGGTTAGTCGACTACAGACAGACTGTAGTCGACTAATCCCAGATACAGAGAGCAAACAGAGAGTAACACAACTTTTCAACCCTCAACTAGTCGACTGTAGGGAACCTTCAAGTCGACTAGTACTTGAGTAAGTCGACTACACCAGGAAGGGTAGTCGACTACATAAGTCCCTGGCAGCCAACAGAGAAGCAGATACGTGTGGAGTGAAGTTAGTCGACTATAGCTTTAGAATTAGTCGACTTACAGATAGTCTTAGTCGACTATAGGGTGGCCTAGTCGACTAGGAAAGCCTTGTTACTGTGTTCTGATTGGGTTCTTGGCTAATAATAAAATCTTATAAAAATAGTATAATGACACACTTGTCAACCGGATAATTTAGCCATGTAGACCTACTTGATAGGCATACTTAAATATTGTTTTACTCACTGAGCCGTCAAGCTCACTCTATTCTAATTCCACCTTCAGGTTTGGACAAGGCAAAGGACCCGCTTAAGGGCAACTGTGCGAGACAAGCGCCACCGGAGCCATTGTATTAAAAGTTACTTTTGCATATTGTTATGTATATGATTTTGTATAACATGCGCACTTTTAGTTGGATGTTGCCTTTGACTTGTAATTCTTAAAGGACCTGGTGTTGGACTCTAACTGTGTATGTATATATATTCTGATATGATAATTGTAGACTGGTTTCTTATGGATTATCGAACCATATGTGTCGACATGATAAGTCCCGATTAGATCATACATGTTATCTTAGTAGAAATTCTGATGTATAGTGTAGAGTTTTATGATGATTATATTGGAAGTATTATACCTTGATGGGTCCCACGCTTAGATAATAAGGGATAATTGTGATTAAATGGAAAATTTTAAACTGGGACCGTTACAAGAGAGCGATGAATTTCGATCCAAAGCTGATGCCTCTTTGCAGTCCAAGGGACGTCTTCGAACACCTAGCGAAGAACTGCATCCAGGTGTCGCCTAAGATCATAGTGGAGTGGTGTCTGTTTGACACGGAGAGGGGTTGGCTGGTGTAACGTTTCCTGGAATCAGATGGAAAAGATTACAGCCGGCTTAATCTTCCGGTTACAAGGGAGGGGGAATATTGAATCTTGATTCCCCCTTTGTTTAGTGCTGGGTTCTTCGTGTGGCGGTGGAGAGTGAATCTTGTTCTCCGTTGACCGGATGACTGTTCGGACCATCGGGGAT
Organism: Agave tequilana; assembly: GCA_038442645.1. NCBI lineage: Eukaryota > Viridiplantae > Streptophyta > Magnoliopsida > Asparagales > Asparagaceae > Agave > Agave tequilana. The sequence continues at coordinate 19,445 of JAVJIF010015478.1, read as the reverse complement.
CTTCTCTTCGGTCGGTAGAGGGAGTAACTCAGCTCCGTCTACCAAAACTCTAGAAGAGGAGGTAGGCGAAGAGCGGCTAGTACTCAGTAAGCTCGCTGAAGGGTTTTCTCTCTCTCTGTCGATGATCTCTCCTTTGCCTGATAATCGTCGACGTCCTCTCTCTTTGTTGTTGTTGTTTCTCTTCCTTTGATTGTCGTCCTTCCTTCAATAGTGACGGGACTATTTATAGGGTTTTTAGGGGGTGATCGTGCCCCCTAAAAGTGCTCCACGATGAGGGCCAACTTCCCCGCTACATGGGCGGTGGATGGCGCCATAATCGGGGTAGTTGCAACCGAGACGTGGGTGTCGAGCCAACGCGTCTTGATGCTGAGACGCGGGCTTCGGGCCGACGCGCCTTGATGCTGAGACGCGGGCTTCGGGCCGACGCGCCTTGATGCCGAGACGCGGGCTTCGGGCCGACGCGCCTTGATGCTGAGACGCGGGCTTCGGGCTGACGCGCCTTGATGCTGAGACGCGGGCTTCGGGCTGACGCGCCTTGATGCTGAGACGCGGGCTATCTCTCGCGTCTTGATTGTCGCATTTAGCCTTGCGCCTGGATCTTGGATCTCTGTGTTTTGGTGGCTTGTCTTGGTGATTTTTAGACAGCCTACAGAACCCCCTCCAAAGTTTTCGACATTCCGCAGTTAACTGGGACGGATTTCGAAATACTTTGGACTCTAGCTGAGTTCGCCTTCATGACTAGACTGTTGATGCTCCGGGTTTGATCTTATCTGGAGTTGGTCTTCGTGAGTGTACTGTTGAACTCTTTGAAGCCCCCAGAGTTGATCATGTGGAGTGTTTAGATGCACAGTCTAAACCTCCCCGATTGCTTTTAGTCTGTCACTGGCGCGCTTTAAGCTAGGAGTGGTTGGTCGTCTGCTTGCGTCAGTGTACTGTTGAACTGATTTTGCAGAAGCAGGAGGCCAAACGCAGGTTCTTTTCAAAAAGCAGAGATGGTACTGCTGTAAAGGCGCGATTTGCGTAATCGTGCGTCCTTTGGAAATAGAGACGCGACTGATCTTCAGAAGGCAGACGCGATATTTGGCCAGACTGGAAGGACGCGAATTTCTTAGAGAGACGCGACCTTCCAAATGCATTCATGGAGAGGCTGACGTGGCATGTCCATCGAGGAGGTGCGTTCTTTGGGCGCGAATTCTGTGCCATGTCATGATTACGCCGCCAGCTGGCCTAGGGAACCGGCGAAATTTCGCCTTTTGGCGCGCGGATTTCCTGGTTCATTAAATGAACTGCTCCACGTGTCGACTGCTGATTCGTGGCGGGGTTGCGACGCATGATCTTCTCCGTTCAGAAACGATTTGGTTACACGCGTCAAGCGGCGACTCGCTGCAGCGTCTACCGGGCCATGCGCCGCGTATCTTCGCGAATCCCTGTGCCTATAAAAGGCAACAGTTGGAGAGATGCATCTTCTTCTCCGAACGCACTCGCTGAAAAAAAGAATTTCCTTCTCTGTTCATCTTCGAAGTTGTTCATCTCCTTGCTCGGATTTCTGAACATCAATGGCACCCAAGACTAAGCCAACTGCATCGTCCTCAAAGGCGACCGTCGCCGAGGCCCAGAGGGGCGGCTCCTCCGCTGCACAGGACGTCGTTCTCCCAGGTCTCCAAGGTAAAGGCCTCTTAGGCGGAAGTTTCGCCATTAAAGAAAGTTCAAAGAACTTTTAAGAACCCTTAACACGTGATTTTCAAATCGTGTTTGATTCCCAGACGCAGTCTTTGGGATGATAACCGAGGCGCGGGTTTGGACCCTCGCGCGCTTGAGTCCTGCGCTTCAGATTCTTCACTTAGAATATTTTCTATTTGTGAAGGGTTCAGACGCGGACTTAGTTTACAGAACGCGGATTTGATCCTTGCGTTCTGTTTCATCAGCTGCTGATTTTGATGAATCTGGCACCCGAGTCCAAGTACTTCGACATCTGGGGATGTGAAAGGAAGGGGGTTACCCTCCTTAACTTCTGGCGATTATGGTAGTGGAAAGGTTAAGGTGGATAACTCCCTTCTTTTCGCACCCCAGAAGTGACATCAAGGAGAATGTTGTGGAGACGCCGATCCCATAGGTCTGGACGCGGATTTGATAATTCCTGCGTCCAGTGCCTCTTCTGCGTGGATGCGCAGGTCTGGACGCGGATTTTATAACTCCTGCGTCCAGTGTCTCTTCTGCGTGGATGCGCAGGTCTGGACGCGAATTTGATAATTCCCGCGTCCAGTGTCTCTTCTGCGTGGATGCGCAGGTCTGGACGCGAATTTGATAATTCCCGCGTCCAGTGTCTCTTCTGCGTTCGGATTATGAACACTTAGCATTTTTTTTTCTATGCTTTTGATAGAGTATCTAACTAAGTGTCCTTTTCTTTTTGCAGCGCCACGCCCTGCTACTTCACTCGCCAAGAAGTGCCACTTTGGTCATGTAGGTGGTGCTGACCGGGATTTGACTTTTGTATTGCAAAGGACTGTTCCTGTGACTGCTGACAAATCACCGGATCGCAGAGAGAGGCTCTCAAATGTTGACATGAGGACTCTTCGGGTGTTTATGACTGATGCAGCATTCGCAACAGATGCTGGCATCAAGCTGGAGAAGCCTGCCTTCTTCTTCGGAGATCGTATCCATGATGGCGGCCATCGCGTGTATGACGGGACTTACAAATGGCTCCGTCAGATAAAGGGTGGAAGATTCTTTCTTCCAGACATGGAGAGGATGTTCCCGCTGTCCTACTTCCAGCATATGTCCGTCCCTCGGAAGATGGAATGGGACCTTGCTCGATATGTTCCCGAGGTCACTCTCGGTGATTTGGGCTCCCACAAAGTATACCGTCATGATAGCCATGACAGGTCAGTTATCGGCCTTTTCCCTGGGTCGCGCAGGACTGAGGTTCCAGCCGGGGAGATACCACAACTTGGCACTACCTTCCTCAACGCCTTCATGGAGGCGGAGGGTGACTACCCGGTTGGGTTCCGTGCGCCGGGGTGGGTCCGTTCCACGGAGAACTATTGGTGGGGCAGGATGGTCGGCTTTGTCCTTACCGAGCTCGGGGACTGCTAAAGCGCGTGGGGCTGTACTCGGCAGTCAGGGCCGTGCAGTGGGGGATCCCTCAAAGCTCTCAGAACTTCTTCGGGATTCTAGAGCGTTATAATCCTTCGACGGGGACGTTCTTCACTCCGGTCGGAGAGATGGGCCTTGCTTGCACGAGCTGCACGAGGTCTCGGGGCTGTCGACAGGGGATATTCCCTATGAGGAATATGTCCCGACCGCTGTGGAGCTTCGCTATGTGAAGGAGGAGTTTCCCCTCATATATGAGACCTACTGGGAAGTGCTATGTCACTTCCACATTTGCGGCCAGATAACCAAATGGCGGTCGCAGGGAGTCAAGCAACTGTCTTGGGCCAGTTACTTGTTCAATAATGTCAACACCAAAGACCATCGGATAACCCGATTGGATCCCAGCTCTGACAGGGAGATCGAAGATAGGATCGACCAGGCTCCGAACAGCTTCTACACCACGGAGTCGAACGAGGATGGTTTCGACCCTGACTTGGTTTTTGAAAGCTTTCACCATCAAGCCCGGACTCCTATCTCCGATCGGGCGCTGTTGGCGGGCTTTCTGATGCTGTGGCTGAAGCGCTGTGTGGTGCCCACGCTGCCGCATGAAGTCATTGTTGCTGATGTGGTGTACCCGGCGGTGCTCCTGGCTCATGGGAACCCCATATCCCTTCTCCCGACCGTGGCGGCTGGTATTCAGAGCGGGCTGCGGGCGCTCACTAAGAGTTTCTGCGAGCCACCAAAAACTGCAGACTCCGAGGGAAAGCCGTATGTTGACTCAGAGGGGAGTCCGACGGTGAAGCGTCCCAACCCTCGTGTCGAGCTGCCTTACACGTACCTTATTGCTTGGTACGTGATGCATTGCCCTTCTTTGATGACGGCAGCGCGTTGGAGGGAGAATTCTGTCCCTTTTGTACAGCGGTTGGAGGGTTCAAAATGGCGTGATCCTTACATATATTACGTCCGGAAGTGCCTTTCAGACCCTGCCAACTACCAGCTCAATCGCTGCCTCCTCCAGATCCCTGATGCATCTTTCGGGGATCTACTTGTTGATTCTGTTGGCCCAGATGACTTCACGAGGTTATCCGCGAGGGCCTTCTGGTGGTTGCTGAATATCCGGCCCGGATATGTGCTTTTCCGGCAAGGGACGTCATGTACCATTGAGCCGTACATGCCGAGCCGCTTCGCTCGACAGTTCGGCTATGATCAGCTCTATGTCGGGAACCCCAATGCTAGACTCGCCTTCGAAGGGAACCTGTTCGAGGGTGCTCGGGCCTGGTACTATAGTGTGGCTGGAGGGACGGGAGTATCTTTCCGTCTACCTCTCGAGGGGCCCAAGTGCCGTACGAGTTTCAGCTTCTGTACTTGGTACTCTCAAGCCATCCAAACGCCAGACTTTTTCCCGCGTCTTCATGCATTGTGAGCATCAATGCAAGTCTCGAGGCCAGGACTGATTCTAGTAAACTGACGAAACTCGTAGAACAGTACCTGAAGGCCCAAAAGGAGGTCGGGCGAAGATCGAGGAGGGTGCCCCCAGCAGTGAGGGCGGAGCCGCGACCGGCAAGGGCAGAGCCACCAGCGACAAGGGCGGAGCCACCAGCCATTAGGGAGGAGCCGCGGGCCAGGAGGTCTAAGCAGTTGGCGAGCAAGCGTCATCGACGCTCTGCTTCTATCGCTGAGCCTGCCCCAAAGAAGGCTCGGAGGGACTTAACGGCTGAAGTCTCTCGATCCAGAGACATCTCTGCCGGAGTTGAGGCTCCTCCTGAAGACGTCCCTGTTAGGGTTGAGGAACCGTCGGAAGATGAAGATTTCCCAACCCTAGTCCGTGCTCCTAGGTCGCGCAGCAAGACCGTGGAGGAAGGGGAGCTTGTTGAAGAGTCCACCGCCGCCGAAGATGACGAGTCACTGGAGGTTGACATAATGACTGGAGGGGATGTTGAGATTGCAGGCCTCTCAGCTTAACCCGAGCCTTCTTCTGCTCATGATGGGAGAGACGAGGCACAGCAGCCGGGGTCTCCTAGCATCTTCATTTCCAGTCTTAGGGCAGTCGACCCTAGTCCTACCACTGGGGTAATTGGAGGTAAAGCTCCTGTTGCGGAGCTTCCTCGTGTTGCGCTGTCGTCTTCTTCGTTATCGGGGGAAAGCGACTTTGAAGACGAGACCGACTATGGCGATGAACCCGCTCTTCCTGATCGGAGCAAATTCTTTCACATCTCGGAGGAGGAAATACATGAGGGTGAGCCATCGACTGCACCATCGCTGGCGATTATCCCTACTGAAGGTATTCTTTCCATCTTCTGTCTAATTTTCTCTTTGCATATTGAAGAGGATGTTCTAACATTCTTCTTTTATGCTGCAGGGCCAACCGAAGATGCTGAGGCTACAACCTCCTCGCGTATCGAGGAGATGGTGAAAGAGTTGACCCGCCCGAGGGGATTGAGGTCTCGGCTGCTGAGATACCCTCAAAGGGGGCAGCTGTTGAAACTGGGGAGCCTTCCACTCTGCCAGAAGAGGAAGTAACCACTGAGGCTGAGGAGGCTCTCACTCTGCCAGGCGAGGAGGTTACTGCTGAAGCCGAGGAGACTTCCGCTCCGCAGGATTTGACGTCTCCGGACCTCCAACCTGGTAAGGCAGCTCTGATGCTTTAAATGTTTAGCTCTTCTATCATTGTGGCTAACATCGCGATAACTTGCAGAGAGGACCGAGGGGGTTCAGGTGGAGGGTCCGATGGTTGGCACCCTTCCAGAAGGCCATACAGCTCAGGTCTCGGTGGAGGTTTCTGAGGAGGTCGTGCTTACTACTCCCTCATTGGTCGTGGAGGCTCCTGCAGAGGTAGTACCTCCGGAAGCGTCAGCGGCCGGTCCAGCTCTGGTTGTCTCGACGGCCAGCACGACTCTTGTGCGAGGAGATCCGCCTTATATCCCCTATCCTGTGACAGAAAAGGGGTCGGGAAGCTTCCTAGGTGGTGAAGACATGGGGAACTGGCACGTCAGATGGTGCAGCAATTCTTCGCTTCGATGGGATCATGTATTGATCTCATCTTACGTGGAAACAGCTCGTTCCAATTTGCCCAGACGCTTCTTAAAATCTGGTCCTGAACGTCGAATTAACCGGAGGCCCTTCACTTGCCAAGGCGTGTCTACGGGTGGTAGAGCAACTGGGAGACTACCTGCAGGAGCTGGAGTCTTTGGAAGATGTTGGCTCTTTTAGTGAGGCCCAGGCCACCCTGACTAGGCTCCTAGCTGCTCAAGAACGAGAGCGACAGGAAGCGGAGGCACAAATCACTGCAGAGATCCGCAATCTCGAATATTCCCAGGCTGAATGTCAGAAACTAGCTGGCGATTCAAGGGAATCCGAGCTTGTCATGCAGAGCACAGAGCAAGTCATCATCAGGGCTCGGGACACCATTGCCAAGGCAGAAGTGGTGCTTGCGCTCAATGAGGAAAAGCTTGCTATCATCAAAAAGCAGCTAGAGGAGCAACAAGCTGCTAGGGCGCGAGCTGAAGAGAGTCTGTCTCTACATTCTTCCAGGGTGGAATCTCTGCGAACGCAGCTGGCCGCAAGAAATTTCTTATCCGAAGAGGAGCTGCGGAACCGGGCTATTATGGAAGCTGAAAGGACGCGCCAACACGAGATTCACCGCCTTAGGGAACAAATCCGTACCTTGGCGAACCAGGACATTTAGCCTTCTTTTCTTTCCCCCCCGTTTTTTTTGTAAAGAAGAGGACACTCTGTTTAGAGTGTTTGTATCCACTTTTACTGTTTATAATAAAGTTTGAAAAATTTTGCTCCATCTTCTTTGCTCAGCTGTAGGCGAGTCCAACTCCTTGGTAACTGGCACTTAGGTAAGACTAAGTTCTGTTGATGAAACGCGGCCTTGACTCTGAGTCTTCTTATGAGACGCGACATTGATCCATAAAGTGAGACGCGGTCGTCAGTCCACAGGAACTTAGATTTACTAAGTCCTTTTGATGAGACGCAGCGTCAATCACAGAGTGAAACGCGGTCTTCTTGATGAGACGCAGCATTGATCCATAAAGTGAGACGCGGTCGTCAGTCCATGGAGTGAGACACAGCGTCAATCACAGAGTGAAACGCGGTCTTCTTGATGAGACGCAACATTGATCCATAAAGTGAGACGCGGTCGTCAGTCCATGGAGTGAGACGCAGCGTCAATCACAGAGTGAAACGCGGTTGCTAAGAAAGACGCGGATCGATCACACACGGGATGCGCAGCCTCGAGCGACTTTCCCATCTGCGTTCAATGCAGCATGACTTTAAAAGATTTTTAGGAGATCTTTGAACGTCAAGTCTTCACCGTCGATTGGGGTTCGGGTCATCCGTTGTTTCCCAAGACAGTTATCCACGCGTCGGCCTCTTATTGGGTTCAGGCGTTAATGCTCTTGCATGCGGAACCGACGCTGGCGGTTGAAAAACCGGCGCACTTCGACGGTTTCCAAAGCAGCGTTCCACGCGTCCGTTTTTGATTGGGCTTTGACAGTTGTGCGCGACGGTTCCGATTGATGCCCCATTAATGACAGTTATTAGGGACTGCCTATAAATAGAGTGCACCCTCTTCCTTTTAAAATCCAACTTAGACTGTTTTCATTTGTTTTGCTCCGAGAGAAGTCTCGCCTTGAATTATCTTTCAGAGAACCGTCTTCATGGATGAAGGTGACCCCATGGATGAAGATGACCCAGAGCTCTCATGCCTCTGTTTGGTCTCTTCAGAAGGAATCCTCTCTCATGTCATCCTACGCATCCGCGTTTGGATGCAGAGAGGTCAACTCTGGACAGAGGTTTCTGCTGGTATGTCACCCCGATGATGTCCATAGCCTGTATTTTGGCATAGGCATCTGAATGGAATTCTGGTGCATTCCTATTCTGGAATTTGTGCTGGTGACTTGAACTTTTCTGAACGCGGGCTCTTGACGCTGGCTTTGCTCATGGCTATTGCCTTGGCGCGTTTCAGACCTGAATCTTGCAACTCCTGTTCACCCAACAGAGAGATGGCAATTTTCGGCGTTTGAAGTTTTTCGCGTCTAGTATATTAGACGCGGGTGCAAACTGAGACCGCGTTTGAATCCTGGGCGCGGCACAGTTTTAACTCGCGTCTGTTTCTGCTGACGCGGTGGTTTGACTGTGCAGATCATTTCCGCGTCTGAAGTCTTCAATGACTGCCGCGTCTGTTACTTAGTTTTAAAAGTATACTAAGTTCCAGATTTTCTGATTCTCTTATTTGTTCTTTGCAGGTTCGCTGGTCTCCTGGAAGAGTGCTTCAACCGGCGAGCTTGCTCAATGTTCGTTTGTAAGAGAGTAAATTATGGTCCTCGTCGTTTGTAAGAGAGTAAATTATATCTCTGACGAGGACCCAAATCTCGCCAAGGTCTCTTCAGATCTCCTGCACCACTCTTGCCTGATGGCAAGAGATGGTCAGGTCAAGTATGACGGCGAGGAGGTTCCGGCGGTTGCGGTGGCGGAGAGGATCCTCTTCCTCTCCCATCCCAGAAGTAACATCAAGGACAGTCCATGTCCTTTGGATGGCCTGCTGGGGAAAGATCAACTCTTGAACGAAGGGTTGCAGGCTCTTCTGTTGCCGCTGGACCTAGTGGAGGGTGGCATCCTTTGTGATGACTCCTAAACTTCCTCTCTCACCCCAGAAGTGACTCCATGTTTGTTGGATGGTCTGCTAGGGAAAGAGACGCGCCTGAACGAAGGGTTGCAGGACCTTCTGTTGCCACCGGACCTCAAGAACACCATTGCTCTTAGCTTAGTCAGCTAGGGCGCTTTCGAAGTTGGCGTCGTGCATCAAAGTGCAATCGGTTCCAACAGTCGCCACAATTTGGCACTTCTTCAGACATCATGCACTTAGGATCAGATGCGGCTTCAAGGAGTGAGTACGGCCTCAGAGAGAGAGAGGGACTTCTTTGTACTCCTTAATTGTAACACTCAATCTTATTGTATAAGAGAGCGTTTTGTATCACTTTCATGTGTTTGGATATGAATAAAAGTGACACTTTTCTTTTTGCATCTTTCTGTTGTCTTGAATGTTTTGTTTTAGAAGCAAAAGAATGATTTTGGTGGACCCGCCACTTTATAAAAGAAAGTGACAGGGGGAATGCGTACTCCCAGAGAAGGTGAACTTTTGTCAAGTGTCTAAGATTGACTTGATTCAAGGTCAGCTGGGGAATTCGATAAAACATTGTCAGCGGTGTAATGTTAACCTAACAATGTCTTTAGGTGGACCTGTTATTCTGTTGAAGAGAATAACAAGTGAAACTAGACCCGCGAGGAATCTAGTAAAGCTTTTACCGTTAGAGGTGTGATATTAACTTAACGGGTTGGAGATAGTCTTGTCAGAAGTGTGGTGTTAACGACAAGGATGTGAGTCAGAGGTGTGATATTAACTTAACTCAGAATGTCACTGTCATAGGTGTAATGTTTAACTTAACAGTGAGGTATTGCTAGAGGTGTGATGTTGAACTTAGCATTGGTCATCTCGACTTAGACGAGGAAGTCGAGGAACGGTCATGGCCATAGGTGTATTGTTGAACTTAGCGATGACTCGGATGCTAGAAGTGTAGTGTTAACTTGGCATCGTCCATTTCAGCTTCGATACGGAAGTCTGAAGAAAGGTGACTATCAGAGGTGTGATATTAACTTGACAGGCACTCGATGTACTGCTTAGAGGTGTAATGTTAACTTAAACAGTAGTTTGTCAGAGGTGTAATGTTAACTTGACAAGAATTGGCTCGTGATAAGAGCATTTGAGGACCTGTCATTCTATTGATGAGAATTGACAAGTGGAATTTGAAATGCCAGAGGTATAGTGTTAACTTGGCAAATTTGAGAGTTTGTTACTCTATGCAGAGTTAACAAGCAAAGTTTATACCCGACAAAGGGTATTCATTACCAGAGGTATAGTGTTAACGTAGTAATGATTGCACTTTGTGGTCCTACCATTCTATGGATGAGAATTGGTAAGGGACTTTGGAGGAAAGAGTGGACTCGAGTCCACTTAGGATTTTTAGCAAACCCTCAGCTATCAACGGATTTGATATGCCTTTACCAACTACCGTTTGAGTTGGGCTAGCCATGCTATTCCCCTCAGCATGATGAGTTGTCGAGGATTTATGTTGGGCTTAAAGGCTAACATTTTCCTCTATCCTTAGCCGTCGAGGGCGTCGGATCAAATGGGAACGTGTCCCTTAGGATTTTTTAGCAAATCCTCAGCTGTCAACGGGTTTGACATGCCTTTACCAACTACCGTTTGAGTTGGGCTAGTCATGCTATTCCCCTCAGCATGATGAGTTGTCAAGGATTTATGTCGGGCTTAAAGGCCAACATTTTCCTCTATCCTTAGCCGTCGAGGGCGTCGGATGTTTGATCAGAGGTGTACTTTTAACTTGATCGGAAGAAGAGTACTATTAAGGATAGTACTTCTTCAAGAATTTGCCATTGATCGGCATCATGAGTGTATCGCCATTCGAGGTTATGAGGCGATATGATCCATTCGAGTAGACTGACTCTATCACAAATGGTCCCTCCCATTTGGGGTGAAATTTTCCTTTTGTCTTGTGCGTCATGACCATGGGTCTTCGGACGACTAAGACAAGGTCGCCTTTCTTGAAAGTTCGCGCTTTGACTTTCTTGTTGAAGGCTCTGGTGATACGAGCTTGGTAAAGCTCGATTTGTTGTTGGGCCTGCAAACGCTTGTCGTCCAAGGCTTCCAATCCTGGAGTCGCTGCTGATGCTTCTCCTCAGTTGTCATTTCCGCTGTCAAGGCGACGCGTAGAGAGGGAATTTGTATTTCCAATGGAAGGACGGCTTCGCATCCGTATACCAAGGAAAATGGCGTGGCTTTAGTTGGGGTTCGCACCGTTGTGCGGTAGGCCCATAAGCATTCACCCAGCTTGTCGTCCCAGTCTCGTTGACTTTTCGAGACGAACTTTTTGAGAAGCTTGCCAATAGTCTTGTTGAAGGCTTCTGCAAGACCGTTAGCAGCAGGATAGTATGCCGTTGAGGACACACTCTGGATTCTGAACTACGCGCAGAATCTCTGGAAAGCCTGGCTGATGAACTGGGGTTCATTGTCATGGATGATACGCCGAGGCACACCGAAGCGGTAAATAACGTGATGTTTCACGAACTTGATCACGTTAGAAGATTTCACCTCTTTCAAAGGGATAGCTTCGGCCCACTTAGAGAAGTAATCGGTTATCGCTAGAATGAACCGATGTCCTTTCGATGATGGTGGGCTGATAGGGCCAACCACGTCCATCCCCCACATTTCAAACGGCCAAGTAGAGGTCGTTGAGTGGAGGTACCCTGGTGCTTGATGGATGAAATCGCCGTGTATTTGGCAGGCGTAACACCTCTTAGCATAAGCGACAGCATCGGCAATCATCTTGGGCCAATAGTAACCCATCCTTTGGAGTCGATGTGCCAATTTCGGGCCAGGTTGATGAGCTCCACAAGTACCATCGTGGGCTTCTTTCAATACTCCTTGGGCTTCTTTTGATGAGAGGCATCGGAGCAGGATCCCGTCATGCGATCGACGATACAATGTTCGCGAAATCGCATTATAGTAGAATTTGGGGCTTTCCTCCGAATGGCGGCAGCCTCCTTGGTGTCTTCGGGCAGAATGCCGTATAAGACAAATCAATGTAGGGAAATCGCCAGTCTTTAAGCCTAGACCGGTTGACACTTCAAGTGTTTCTTTACCGCGACGATCTTCCGCTGACCCGGATAGTCTCCGAGGGGAATTTTTGGACAGTATAGGTCGTGGCTATAGACGAATACTTTCTCCATTGCTCCAGCTGGAAGAGCTAAGGAAGCAGCGAGGGATGCGAGTGCATCCGCATGTGCATTTTGCCTGCGCGGTACATGGTCGATGTAGAAGTTTGAAAACCTTTCGGCCATGTGAATTGTCGCGTTGTAGTAGGGTACTAGATCTTCATGTCTGGCCTCGTACTCTCCGCGAACTTGGACTGACGATGAGTTTAGAGTCACCGTAAGCCTCGAGATTTTTAACGCCAATCTCATCGGCGAATTGCATCCCAATCAAAAGAGCGTTGTATTCTGCCACATTGTTGGAACAAGGCTCCGTTAGCGAGATAGGTCGGGGAATCACATAATTTTGTGAGGAGACAAGTACTACTCCTACCCCCCGCCACTACGTGTCCCTTTGGGCTTGTCCTCGATGCACCGTCGAAGAAAAGTTGCCATACTTGACTTTCGAACAACGTCTGAGTCAGGCAGACTTCGGCGGCCTCGTCTGGGAGATCCTCATAGAGTTTGCTGCCCTCGGATCGGGGTGTTCAGCTAAGAAGTCCGCCACCGCTTGCCCCTTAATAGCCTTTTGTGGCAGAAAATGCATCTCATATTGTGATAGCAATATGGCCCATTTTGCCAGCCGGCCATTTAGTGAAGAAGGCTTTGTCATAAGTAACCTCAGAGGGTTGACTTTTGATATGACATTTATAGTCTGGCCTACTAGATAGTGTCGCATTTTCTGAATGGCGAACACTAGTGCCAGACATTCCTTCTCGATCGGGTTGTACCGATGTTCGGCTCCGATCATTGTTCTACTCAGATAGTAGATTGCCTGTTCTCGTCCTTGTTCATCATTTTGAGCTAGTAGAGCTCCCAAGGAATGATCCATTGCTCGGACGTACACCAGGAAAGGCTTTCCGGACACCGGAGCTGCAAGGACTGGTGGTTGGGTGAGGTAGTGCTTGATCTCCTCAAACGCTTTTTGACAAGCGTTGTCCCAAATGAATGAAACACCCTTTTTCATCAGTTTGGCGAAGGGTTGGCATCTCCCAGAAAGGTTTGATATGAACCTGCGGATGTACGCCAATCGTCCTTGTAATCCCCTGAGCTCCTTGAGGCTTCTGGGGGGTTGCATCTCTTGGATAGCGCGGACTTTCTCTGGATCCAAATAGATTCCTTTGGAAGTCACAACAAATCCTAGAAATTTGCCACTGGCTACCCCAGGAAGGATTTGGTGGGGTTCATCTTCAATTGATGAGCCCGCATGATGTCGAAGACCACCTTCAGGTCTGCTATGTGATCACCTTTAGTGCGACTCTTCACCGCGATGTCATCGACATAGCATTCCACCGTTTTCCGCATTTGCTGATGGAAAATGGCGTTCATGGCCCTTTGATATGTTGCCCCTGCATTTTTCAGCCCAAAGGGCATGACGGTGTAACAATATACCCCTAGAGGAGTCCTGAAGGAGGTATGCTTTTCGTCATCGGGATACATCTTGATTTGATTGTATCCTGAGAACCCGTCCATAAAGGACATTCGCTCGAATCCACAAGTATTGTCAATCATGACATCTGTGATTGGCAATGGGAATTCGTCTTTGGGGCAGGCCTCGTTTAGATCACGGAAGTCGATGCAGATCCGGATCTTCCCATTCTTCTTGGCGACGGGGAAGATGTTGGCTACCCAGTCGGGATGTTGTTCTTCCCGGATGAAGCCAGAATCGATGAGCTTTCTGACTTCTGATTGAATTGCCTCCATTATCTCTGGACGGAACCGTCGCTGCTGTTGTTTAACAGGCTTCATGTCCGGATTGATGTTGAGGCGATGCATAGCCACTTGAGGATCAAGTCCAGGCATGTCCTCATAATTCCAGGCGAAGACATCCATATACTCTTGTACAAGAGATATTAAATCCTTCTTCTCTGGAGGCGACAGGCCGTCACTTATGAAGATGGGCTTGGGGTTGGTCTCATCTCCTAGGTTGATCTGAACAACCTTGTCATCTGTGGGTGGCTCACGCTGTTCAAAGCGGATATCCCAAAGAGCATTTAAATGCTTGATCCAAGGATCTGTATCAGGTTGGATCATTTCTTCAACTTCATCTTCCAGATGGCCTGTTGAAACCATGTTTACTGAAAGCGCTTTGAAGATGTTGCCGACACTGACATCTGACTCCCATGATGACGTGTCTGAAGAGCAATCGTTGCTCGACGATTCTTGAGAATCAGAGGCTGATGGGACCGGAGTTGATACATAGCCCAACCCCCTGCGCGTCCGATGATAATAATCGGGGGCCTTCCCTTTTGGCACAAAGGATCGAAGTAGCGTCCTCCTTCCTTTGCCGAAGTTCAACCCGGGCTTGTTGGTTATATCGTACCCCATTTGCTTCATCATTCTGAGTGCTTTCGATTCATAATGGTCGAGCTGAGGGGATTCCTCCTCGCTTTCCGATTCTTCGCGGGGCATTGGTTCAGACGAGATTCGCCCAAAAAGTATCGGTCTTTGGCCTTTTCGTCTTGCCGGAACCAAGAATATAGATTCCTGCGCATCGCCATTATCCTGGTATGTCCCGAAAGATGATTTTACTGGTACATGCAATGATGTCAAAGCATCCATTGCCGACCAGATGTCATCGTCTACGTCGGTAGTAGTATCCGACGGTATTGAATCGGATGCACACGCAGAAAAATATTCAAAGTCTAGATTCTCATTAATATACCAACCGCCTGCATCATCGGTGGTATTGTCAACATCGAGCTTATTAGTGCTCTTTACAAGTGGTTTTAACTCCCACAGGCACTTTTTCTTGCTCGGGCTCGGTGTCAGCCTCATTACCAGAGTCTGGCGCCTCCAGTTGCGGGGTTTCATCTACCGGATCCTGATATAAAAGGGAATCCGTGAAATAATTCTCGACTCCCTTGAACAGATACCTTTCGGCAACCAACATTTGCACCTTCCCACTCGCGTCAATGTATTTCATGACTTGGTGAAGAGTGGAGGGAACGATGGAGTTGCGGTGGATCCATGGTCGTCCTAGCAGCAGATTGTAGGAAGTGTCGGCGTCGATGACATAGCATGTCACCTCCGACTTGAGTCTCCCAATCTGGCACTTGAGCTTGATCTTCCCCATTGGACGGGTGCCGTTGGCATTGAACCCGTAGATGGTCGTCTGTGTAGGGCTCAGACGGTGGGTAGGGATGCCGAGGTGTTGCATGACTCGGCGGGGCATAATGCTCAATGCGGACCCTGGATCTACCTGAATGCGGTTCACCTCAGATGATCCGATGTAACCTGTGAAGTACAGGGGTCGATCATGTTTCCCTTTCACCTGCATATCATCTGCTGTGAAGGTGATGCAGGGGGCATTCTGGGAAGTGTGGAGGCAGTCCTCTACATCTTCCTCCTTCGGCACCTGGGTCACGAAGGCCTCAACATTCGCCAGAGCTTCTTGCAGAGCCTCTCTGGTTGACTTTGATAGCCTCAGGAGTTCATACAAGGTGATGCGTGCCGGGATGTTGGCTAGTTGAGCCAAGACATCGAAGTGGTAAGGTGTCGAGGATCCTTCCGCTGCACCTTTTGGAAGGGCTCGAGAGAATCGAGTCTCCTTCTGCTTTGCCACGGTGGCTTCGTGGAGGGCTTGGCTGATTCTACGGCTGGTTGCGGAGAAGCCGCTGCCGTCTCGCCGTACTGCTTCAAGTATGCCTGTCCTGAACGGGTCCCCGCCATCGGTTGGCTGGGCTCTGCGGCCAGGACTATTGTTTCCTCTTCTGAATCAGTCAGCGAGGGAACATCATCCTCTGCTTCTCGGAGGAAGCACATACCACATGGCAGGACGAAGCCTTTGCCTTGCCTTTGGACTTCCTGTTGGTTACAGTAGTCCATTGTTGTTCATCGACGAGGTCAGGGTGGACCCACATGGTTTCCCCCTGAGGTGTAGGGACGGCTACCAAGCCCTTCTCCTGCTGCTGGTGAGGGTCTGTGTTGACCACTCTTAATTCTCCCCTTGGAATAGGAGTTACCCCCGCAGGCGTTGGAGGTTGTCTCCCGAACTGGAGAACCGACGTTACATTGGCCGTGACCTTCTTCTGCTCTGGTCGGAGCTTGAGTACCTCCGCGTCAATCAAAGCCTGAAGAATGTCCTTGAAGACGTAGCAGCTTTTGGTAGGATGTCCCAACATCCTGTGGTACATGCAGTAGTTGGGATTGTCGGTCTTGCCGACTTCCTCCGGGCGTCTAATTTCAGGGAGCTTCAGTCGATTGCTCTTGTTGAGTAGCTTGAAGAGCGAATCGACGTGTTCCTCCTTGAAGGAATACTGCTTGTTGGGGCGTGGCTGGCTTGAAGAGCCACTTGCCCTGCCTGTTTGAGGTTTGGTGGGAGATTTGGTCTCTGTCGCCAAATTATCCTTCCGCTTCGTCTGGAGGGAGGTGTCTGGTGCCGGTGCACGCCTTGTCGACCTTTCCGGCCGCAGCTTGCCTTCCTCTGCCTTGACACGGGCAACAATCTCCTCAGCCTGTTCACCTTGTTGGACTAACTGCTTCCAGGTGCGGCTTTCAGCAACTCCTATTTGAGCAAGGAGTGAGGTTTGGAGATTGTGGCGGCATGTTTCCACCAGGGTGGCCTGGGTCATCCGCTTGGGCACCGGAGTGCCGTGTTCCGAAATCTTTCCACGAAAGATTTGACGGACTCCCCTCTCCGCTGTTTGGTAGCTAAAAGGGTGGGCATTGTGACTTCGGAGTCGTCTTCGAAGAAGCGTGTCAAGAACAGCTTCTCTAGATCCCCCCAGTTCTTGATAGAACCCTCCGGAGCTTCATAAACCACTCAAAAGCCAACCCTTTCAGGGTGCCGATGAACAGTCGCGCCAGGATGGCGTCATTATCTACCACATTCCCCAGTCTGGGATTTGAAGTAGTAGATGTGCTGGTTGGGTGACCCCTTCCCGTCGAATGCTTGGAGGGTTGGAGCCTTGAACTTAGGAGGGTATGGAACTAAGTCCCACTCAGCCGGATAGGGCCGGACCACTCCCAGCTTCTTGGAGGTCCTTGCGATTGGCAAGGGCCTCGAGGCGTCGTTTCAATTGACTCATCCTCTTAGCATGAGTCTTCTCCTGGTCTTGGTCGCTTCTTGCCTGCGACGAGGGCTTGGACACATCCGAGATAGATCGTCGTGTCTCGTCGGAAGATTCGGAGGGTGGGCTTCCTCCCTTTCTCCCTTTCCCCTTCGGCCGTCTAGGAGGAGATCTCGCTCTTTCTTCAAGCAATTTCTCAAGCATATGCTTAAGGGAGTCAATGGATCTCTGTTGAGAGGCGATTATATCCATCTGGTGCTTCTGCGTCTGTTCTAACGCCTGGCCGTCTCCTCAGGAGTGTCTGCCATGTAGGCGGAAGCCTCCTTCTCGACGGAAGAGTTTGAAGCCTGCGACTCCACTATAGCGGAGTGAGAATCACCCATTCTAACGCCGCGGGCTAAGGCATTATAGTCAACGGGGGAATGGCCCCTGTCCGGGTGCGAGTGTGTTGATACACCCTTCCGGCTCAGAGTCAGATTCCTCTGAGTTGACCATTGGTTGTTTCCCTTGCTTCTGCTAGTCATGTTTGCAGTAAGCTCCGGGTATTCAACATCTGAGAAGGTTCTCCTCCTGTGGGAGCGTCTTCTTTTGGCTGACGGGGGAATCAGGGTCAGCTGTCTGATTAAGGACTGCTGGTGCACGCCTGATCCATAATGGCATCCAGAGAGCATATGGATGAGTTGTTGACAGCAGCATGACGAAGTGGCTTGATTGGCACTTCTTTTCCTTGTCAAATAATCCCTCAAATCCGTGGGAGGGGGATTAAAGAGACTGGTCTCGCAACGTCGAAGACGGGAGACAGTCATGTGCCGTTCAGCCTGGACGCAGACTTCAGGGACGCGGCTCTCATGACGCGGCTGTATGACGCGCGCGCGAGTCTCGCGTTGCTGCCTGGTGCGTTTAGGCAGAGTTGCTTGAGAGAGAGTGGGCTGCTGGGCCCCACGCCTATGAGTGCGTCTTCCTGCGTTTGAAAAGACGCGGAGGTTTCACCCTGGCGTTTGATGAGTTGGTCCTCAGAGGACTCAACTTGAGGGGTCTCGCGTTTGGGTCGCCAAACGCGGATCTCACGCACTGGACGAGGTGCGGGCAAGGCATCAGATTGTACGCCGCGTCCACCCCCAGTCAGACAACCAACGGTTCCGACTTGGAGTTGACGCGCGCGTCTCCTCTGTCGACGCTCAGCATTCCGGTTGCGTCGAGGAGGTGGAGAGAAACCAACAACATCCTGGTTTATAGAACCAAGAGTGTTCACCACGCGGGTCTCCTGAGAGACGTTGACGCGGGTATTCTGCGCGACGCAGTTGATCGCAGCAGCAGTGGTGCCTGGGACCACGCGGGCCTTCTGGGAGGCGTTGGCGCGTGTGTTCTGTGCGACGCGGTTGATCGCAACAGCAGTGCCTGAGGTCACGCGGGCCTTCTGGGAGGCGTTGGCGCGTGGACTTGTATTGGCACAGTGGGCATCGGCACCCAGCAGAGCCTCAGATTGGGCTTCGGGTAGCTTCTCAGTTGAGACCCTGCGGCAGACGCGGGTCTTTGGGCTCTTGGAGCCAGAAGAGAGGAACTCTTCATACTTCGCCTGGTCGAACTCGACAACGAGTGTTTCGACCATCTTCCCCTTACGGAGAACATCATCCTGCGCCACGATCTGTTCGTCAGTGACGAAAGTAGTCCCCAGCGGAGTCGCCATCTCTTGTTTGGCACGGAGAGGGGTTGGCTGGTGTAACGTTTCCTGAAATCAGATGGAAAAGATTACAGCCGGCTTAATCTTCCGGTTACAAGGGAGGGGGAATATTGAATCTTGAATTCCCCCTTTGTTTAGTGCTGGGTTCTTCGTGTGGCGGTGGAGAGTGATCTTGTTCTCCGTTGACCGGATGACTGTTCGGACCGTCGGGGATCTTCTCTTCGGTCGGTAGAGGGAGTAACTCAGCTCCGTCTACCAAACTCTAGAAGAGGAGGTAGGCGAAGAGCGGCTAGTACTCAGTAAGCTCGCTGAAGGGTTTTTCTCTCTCTCTGTCGATGATCTCTCCTTTGCCCGATAATCGTCGACGTCCTCTCTCTTTGTTGTTGTTGTTTCTCTTCCTTTGATTGTCGTTCCTTCCTTCAATAGTGACGGGACTATTATAGGGTTTTTAGGGGTGATCGTGCCCCCTAAAAGTGCTCCACGATGAGGGCCAACTTCCCCGCTACATGGGCGGTGGATGGCGCCATAATCGGGGGTAGTTGCAACCGAGACGTGGGTGTCGAGCCGAAGCGTCTTGATGCTGAGACGCGGGCTTCGGGCCGACGCGCCTTGATGCTGAGACGCGGGCTTCGGGCGACGCGCCTTGATGCTGAGACGCGGGCTTCGGGCTGACGCGCCTTGATGCTGAGACGCGGGCCTTCGGGCTGACGCGCCTTGATGCTGAGACGCGGGCTATCTCTCGCGTCTTGATTGTCGCATTTAGCCTTGCGCCTGGATCTTGGATCTCTGTGTTTTGGTGGCTTGTCTTGGTGATTTTTAGACAGCCTACA